>JAZGTH010000028.1:2137500-2302500 GCA_036877525.1 Chromobotia macracanthus
TAATAGTAACTTTCTGTCAATCATTTGTCAGAAAGTCGGAGAGAATATGAAACGCTTATTGGTGGTTATTCAGGAAGAGCTCAGCTTCACTCTCTCACTTTTTGTGCTGCTTGTAGAACAGGTGGTGCGTTGAGTCGGGTTGGATTGGTTGGCAGAAACAGTTGAGTTTGTGCAGCTGCGTTGAGTACTCACACCCACGTGCCACCCGCATGCCAAAAGAGAGCTGCTCTCGCCCCACTATCACAGAAGCTGAAGATGCGGCGGGGGCCAGTGGGGGCCCGAGGTGATGCTGCATCACTGTAACAGTGAGATGAGGAAAGATTTCAGCTAATTTGCTGTGCAGGAGTCATTTGTGGCATTGTGTTGTAGTGCTGGCACATTATTTAGTCATCGCTTTGCCCAGTTTGTTCAGCATATGTTTTGTTTTTCTCATTATTAGTTGGAAATACAAATGAATACCCCCTTGCTATCTATTTGATTAGGGCTGTTTTGATATAATGATTTATAATATTTGATAATAATGATTTATAATTTAAAATGTCAGTTTGGCTTCATTTATCGCTTTAACATTTGTAAAGAAAAGAACATAAAGCAACCTGCAATTTTATGTTTCAAACAGAGATGACGATAGAGAGGCGAAAGTTATGGATTGCAGCTTTAACAAGGTGACCTACATATAAGAATGCAAGGAGTATCGTCCCCTTTGCGCAGTGTGAGGCAGGTAATCCTTACTGTATGTTATCTGTCATCCGGCAATCTTTCATATGAAGGATTTGGCCAGTCATAAGTGATATGAAGGGGGTCGGCCACCCACCTGCCCGCACCATAAGTGCCCTGCCGGGAGTGGAGCATCTCAGTCGCTGGGCTGTTGGTTGATCTATGCAGGTCATTAATCGAACATTCTGTCATTAGTGATCTCACGCTGTTCCTCAGCAGCTGCCCTGCACACTCGATAGCAGTGCAGTGAAGAGCTTATTTAACAGAGCGCAGGCTGGACAGCGTGTCTCTGTTGACACAAATGCGTGGCAGATGACACTCAGTTTCCCGCAATCAGGAATTAGCGCTGGCCTCTCCAGCTAAAGATGCAGCCAAGAGGTGCCCGGAGATGTTTGTGCTAAGTAGGTCAGGAAACAAACAACAGCGCACATGTGGATCCAGAAGAGGTTTAAAAACGATCCGTGTATTTCAGACTAAATTCTGAGGTTTCAGTTAAACAGAATCTGATGTTTGGCATTTCAAGTATAGGGTCAAATTTTGGACCAATCATGTGCCTGCGTAGACTGTTAACTGAATTCAATTCAATATGAGAAACGAATGTGAATGAATGAATTTCATATTTAATAATAAAAGTCTGTAATTTTAGTCAGACACCAGTCAACCTCTGTCTGTCATGTGCTTTAATTAACAGTTAAATAAGATCCACATCCAGAAAACATCCAAATTCTTCTCTTCCCAGAGTTAAAGGTTAAACATTGAAGATGGGGTGCACACTAAACATGTGACCTATTTTATCATAAAATAACATAAAATAACATTTAAATCTTTGTTTTTCTGTGCCAGGATTTCGTATGTTCAGAAGTGGTGAACTGTCATTTCTTGCTGTTCTTTGCTAAACAGGAAAACGAAACTGCTTTGGAAAATCCAGCCGACTGCTTGGAATGTTTTTATTAAAACTGCCATCTTCACCGGCTCTGATGATGTATGGCCTGCTGTTAAATCTTTCTCTTGCTCCAATTTACTGCAGAGATTAATAGAAGCCAAAGTTTAATTACGGCGTGTGGGCACAGACACGTATTAAAGATCTTTGTTCTCGCTTTACGTGAAAGGTGATTACAGGTGTACTACAGCTCTGTGTATCGCTGCCTTAGAAATACACCTCAGTAAGAAATACACCTCAGTAAGAAATACACCTCAGTAAGAAATACAACTTAGTAATAAATACACTGTCTCTCCTTGTCTTGTGATGGAGGCATTTAGATGCAGAAGCTGATGTACCGCCGTGGAGTCTTTGGGTTTGATTTGTGTTAAGCTCTTCTTCATCACAGGAGGATTGAGGAAGGGGAAGAAGAACTGCCACTCCTCCTACTTTGAGCCTGGAGTCCTTGATCAACCCTCTCAGAGGCTTTGCAGCAACCTGCGCCACCAAACGCAGTGTCACAGGTTCTGATGAGAGCAACCGCTTGCCGTATCTGCAGCACACACGGCTTTAAAGCCCGAGCTGTCTGCCTTTCTGTGCTCATCCGCTTCCTCATTTCTCAGCACTGAGAAAGACGTAAAAACACTGACAATATTAGCAAAAGAACCCTTAACTTGGCGTGTGTTGAAACGCTCTGCTTTTCGAACCTGCCAAGCAAGCAGGGATTCTTTTGAATATGATGGGGGGATAACTATGCTTTGTGACATTTTTTTGAAATCCTTTTGGCTGTGAACAACCATTTGTTCGTGCAATGGAAGAAACAAGCATATTTTTGTCTGAGGGGTACGATCATTCAGCTTGCCAGGGCCAAAATGTGACAAGAAGCATTACAGATGGGGAAGTTACTACACTGACAGCCCAGAAAAACAACAACCAGCCCTGTTCTGGGTCTTACTGGTAATGTTAAGTGTGGGTCCTGTGTTTATCAGTGTTTTGGCGTTATTGGAGTGTGTTTATTTTATTGAATCCATCTGGTCTTCTTCACAACTGACCCTGTTAACATGCTTTGTATTGAGAGAGGAACCGCAGACAGATTTTAGACTACAAAAAATGTTTTTTCTATTGCCTTCTGTAGTTTAACCAGCCAATCAGAATTGAGCTGTTTGCCATGTGTAATTGCAGTATGCATCAGGGTCAGCAAATCAACGTGTACATGCTGTCATTGAATAAGACTATGTCCGCATACATTTATTTTGTCGTTTATATTTATGTCGTTTATTGTGTGGATGATACAATTCCAAATGCTTGTACTCATGGTCAAAACATATAGAATAATGGTAAAAATAATAATATAAATATTTTTAAGGATCTAACAGTACACAGTTTTTTAACGAAGAGCCCTCGTTTAGCTTGACTTCTTTTTGCTCCTTGCTGGAGATGGGTTGCCATGACTGCTTTCTCGTGCTCAACATGTGGTGTGATACAGGGGGCTCGGGTGCGAGGAGGTGTCGCTGGTGCATGCGCACACATACCGGGCTTAGGAAGTGTGAGCTGCCACAGTGTCAGGTCTCTGGTGCTCCCAGCAGCCCACGCTGAATACATTCAGCTTCCTGCCTGAGCCGACAATCTGCTCTCTGCCGTCGGCTTGTGCGAGTGCGTGTACGTGCATGTGTGCGCAAGCAAGTGCAAACACTGCGAAATTCTGTTCCTTTGAAATGTCAGGTGCGCCTGCCTAATGCAAAACCGTGTTAGTCACAAAGATTTTACTAGCCTTAAAAGCCTCAGAGAAAGAACACAAGAAAGCGGCTTTACAATCTCTGCAAATTGCAACTCGCGAGCGCAGGGTTCAGTTTTTAAAGGTTTTAAACTGAAATATCTCATCCCTCGCTCACTCTCTTACCCTCTTGCCAAAACAAATTGTGTGGGGAAGCAGGAATTTTTTAAGTGAGGCTCGAGGCTTCGTCCCCGGAAGGCTGGATATTGGCAGGGCCGAACCGGTAGCGTGGTGGTGGGGGGTTTCACTTTATCTCAATTCTGTCGCTTTCCTCGTCCCATCTGTGAGCTTGGCAGGGTTGTTAAACTGACATCGCTAGTCTCCAATCTTACCTTCTAATTTGGGCCCCGTAACCCATCCAAGAATCACAAGCGCATCCGATCCCCAGAGCTGCCGGTTTCCATGGCGTTGAGGACTGGATCTGTTGTGGAGTGTTGTGTTGGTGGATGCTGTGGTCCCACTTACTGAAGCAAAGCAGTGTACAGGGACAGCTTGTTTTCTTACAGAGTGCCCCCGAGCGCCTGCTGGAAATATTTAGTGTACTCACGATTTTTTACTCACGGAATTTGTGAGTGAAGAGGAATCTAGTCCAGTAGTGGGGGCCATAGGGGAAGACTGGGCCACTTCAGCTGATAACCCTGGTTCCAGAGGCCCTTGTGAGCTCTCTTCTGTACTTCTGTCAATATGAAGGGCTATTGTACTGTGGCTTTTGTGCTTTTTCTGAAAATTCTCATGACATTATGGATTTTAAAGAGATTCAGCCAAAAATTTAAATTCTTGCATCATTTACTTACTTTGATGTCATTCCAAACCTGTATGATTTATTTCTTCTGTTGAACACAAAAGAAGATATTTTGAGAAATGTCTCAGTGGTTTTGTGTCTTCATATCTTCTTTTGTGTTCTTCAGAAGATAAGTCATACAGGTTTGGAATGACATGAGTAAATGATTATTATATTATATTGTAGTGTATTGTATTATATTATATTCTTTTTAAATGAAACTAAGTTTTTTGTTTAGTGGTAAGTAATTGGAAAGCTTTACAACAAAGATTGTTGCATAAATTGTTGCACAAGACTGCATAAACTCTCAGTATAGACAGGTTTATACTCTGGGTTTAAGTTGGTACAGGAAGCATAACTGAGTTAATAAGCACTAAAGAGGCATGGTAGCCCAAATCTCTTTGGGATTGTAGGAGCATGACACGCTCTGGTTCATGAGGGGAACTCCCAATTACCGTACAGAATGTGCTTCCTTCATTTGTGTGTGAAGGTGTGAAATTTTCCTGTCTAGATTTATACGTGAAAGTTTGGATTGGCACGGTCAGAGTGGATTGGCCCTTATGAGGAAGGCCATGGTCTGGTGTTTACAGGTACCTGCTGAGGAAAGAGCTTTATTGGCTTAGACTGTCAGTGTTGTGTAAATACACAGGTCTGGAAGCCCTGGCAGTGGCAGGGTGAATTGATTTCCTATGGTGGGACAGACCTCATTTCAGAGGAACTGTCGGACAGCTGGTGTGCAGGAGAGATTCTGCTGTGTCTTTTTCTTTATCAAGGCCACTTTAAACTGCAGTTCTGCCCTCCTGTACTCCTGTACACCACTGTACTGTGTACTGCTCACTCTCTCCCTCTCTGAACTGCTTCTACCCTTCATGTGTCTCTTTCTGACACTTCTCTCTATCTCTGAATATATTGTCATGTCTGGCTGTGAATGTGCTTAAAACACTTGGTGTAGCCTTGATGAATGTTCTTCTCTCTCTCTCTCTCTCTCTCTCTCTCTGTCTCCCTCCCTCTTTCTGTCTCTCTCTCTCTCTGTCTCCCTCCCTCTCTCTGTCTCTCTCTCTCTCTCTCTCTCACACACACACACACACACACTATCTCTCTCTCTCTTGGGCTGTTTTCCCAGTGTGATGTCAGATGCGGATCTCGTCCTCTCGTTCTGCAGATGGGTTCTGTGAGGATCCTAAATTTAGCCTCTCTGTTCTCTGTTGTGTTTGCAGTGCATGGCTTCATTAGCACACAGCACTACGTTACACACAGCACACCAGAGTATGTCCTAGGCATCGGATGCATTATATAATGCGTTATATAAATGGATGCATATTTTATGTTGAATAAGGGAAGTCACGAAGACGTGTGCTAGTGGTAAGAAGAACCACAAGCAATGTTTAGTCTGGAGATAACTAGTCAGCTTAAGAGATAACTAGTCATTTTAGTAACTGAAGTTAGTAACTGTCAATTCTTGTGTCAGTTTCTCAATGGTAAGTTAATGTTATAATTCTTGTGCATTGGTGCTGTGTTGTAGTGGTTACAGATCTGGGCTGGTAATCAAACATTTGCAGGTTCAAACTCCACGACAGTTACAGCCCTAAGTTTGCAGGGTGTTTTTTGTGTGGTTATTTTGTCTGAAACTCTTTATAAAAAATCAACTCAAGATGTTTTCTGGTACAGTGTTCTTTGTAAACTAACAAGTCTCGTTGATCGTTTGAGTAATTGCTGAAAGAATCAGTGAGTCATTTCTTTTCCCGAAAGCAAAGAGGTTTACAATAGATGTTAACAAGCTCATGGCACCAGCTTACAAACATTTGACTGGAAAAAGGGCTGCAACATAAAACCTCTTCGTAGAGAAACATCTGTGTCTTTCACAGCTGGAACACTTAGCGTGTCTCGACCTGGACATGATATTATAACATAACGACTTCTCATAGCCTTGAATGTCAATTCAGTTTGATTGTCACACTTGTTTCACACCACAAGTTGAGGTTAAGCAAGAGTGAACTGACTTGAACTGCATTGTGGTGGTCAAGTTGTAGAGGAATCGGGGGGTGGGGGACTTTCGACCAGGCCAACGCTTTGTGAATGGATCACCATTCCAGATATACTGTAACCCAGCTCACTGACAGTGCTTCATGAATCTGTTCTCTCCTGCACGCTGTACTATAGATGTAAGCCTCTCTGGGGAAAAATACTCTTGCTCATTAATGAACTTTGCAACACTAGAGCTTTGAGTGTTACAAATCTATGAAATCAGACTGATTATTATATGATGACGATTTAAGGACTGACTTTAATGTTTTCACTGCTTCTCTTCAGCCCTGCACAGAGCTTCCTGTTAGTAACAAATAAGAACATACAGATCCTAATTAGCTGCTATAAAATGAAGAGTTTGATGTGTGTCCCCTGATGAAAATCTGCAGCAGTTTCACTCTGCAATCTGTGCCTTCAGTTTTCCCGCTTAACATTTTCTTTTGAATTCATGTAGCTCAGACGTGTTGTCAGAGCAATTTAGTTAATTTCGGCGACTAATGTTCTATTCACAGTAATTGTTCGGAAGTAGAAAAATATAATTTCTCAAAATTGCCCCCTTCTAAAGGTCATTTCTCAATGCCCTGACGAATTGCATCGAGTTCTGAGAACTGAACAGGAGGCGAGCGGCATATACAAAGCCCAAATCTGTTGCTGTGTGCTTTTAGAGAAGACAGGCGAGGGGGAGTGGAGCGCAACGGGGGTCTTCTGTTTGGGAAGCCCCTAGAGTTTGATCCCAACATCAGCCAGCTGATCTGACTCAGGGCCAGGGCTAAAATTGGTCCTGCTTGTCTGCATAATTTTTGTAAGCTGAGACTGTGGCACAAGAAGATGGGCGAGGGGGCTCTTTCAGGCAGCCATGACCCATCCACGCCTCGCCTCTGCTGCAACAGGTGCAGCCTGCCAACTTGAGCCCTACAGAATGGTGAACCACTAAAACAACCACTCTGGGGAGTGAGCACAGAGGGCTGTTGGCTCTAAAGGGTTGCTTCAGCCATTTATTTTCCTTCAAGACAGCTGCCAGGAAGTACTGCAAATAAGAAAACATGTTCCGGGGGTTGCATAACAGGAGAACACAGGTCCCCAATGGTGCCATGAGTCAGTGAGCAATTGTGTAGAGCTCACAGGAGAGCTGGTTTGTTTTGGAATAGCTGCCTAGTGTCTGTACGGTCATACTGCACACACACGGTCATAATGTGACAGCTTGCTCTAGTCTCTTCTGTACAATAAACTGTATACACTTTGAGTTTTTGGTACTCTGGCTCAGGTAATCGGGTGACGACTGAAGCCTCTTCCTAATACCTCTGCTCACACTCACTGTGTTTGCAGAAGGATTCTCACTTCCTGTACAGAGGAAGACTCTGTACTGTAGGTTTGTGATAGGTGTAATGTTTTGGTGATAATTGGACACTGCTGTGCTTTTTTTACTCAGTTTGTTTTCCTACTGAATCACTTACTGAATCTGCGAACCTTTCTGTCCTGGTAACATGTTAACCTGCTCTAATTGTGGGATTCGTTTATGTGTTTGTACATGTGTGCACACTCTTGTTTTGGAGCAGTTGGCAAGACCCTCATTGTCTCTCTTGTGCGCTTGAGGGACTTGATGGAAAAAACTGTGCAGCGTTACAAATGAGATGCAGCCCAGGTTGCCTCCCAGTTTGCTTCGCTCTAGTTATCCAGTCCCATTATTTCAACTCTTTATCTGTTTACTCCAGTAACTGATTATGCTGCAAACATGAATGAATGTTTTTTAGACGTTGTATTAACATTGTTGCTTGGTATAAGAATGTTTTTCAAACCTTTTTTATTGTAAAACATTTTCAAAGCATTCCACTAACAACTTAAGAATAAAATATTTGATATATGATGTATAATACTAAAAGTTCTACCAACTTCACTGCAAGAAAATTTTTTGACAACTTTGAGAGAACTTTTAGGGAATGTTGCATTATTTTCTCTTTCTGTCTGTTCACAACCCCAGTAAGTGCTTTTGCAGCAACTTGAATTAATGATTGATAAAGAAGACGTGTTTTCAGCACCGTTCCCTGCTGATTCTGCTGCTTTTTTTAGTTATATACAATTTTACGCTCTCTCGACGATCCTCACACTTGAGGATTGATGACTCCTGAAGGCACAAGCTTCTGTTGTCACCAGAGCGCGTAAACAAAACATCCCTCATTTCTGTTTGAAACTTTTTTAACGCATCAGACTTTTTCATTATGGCTCCACAAATAGATAAGAAAGCAAGCCAAAAGTTTGATGCAAGTGTTGTTACTGAGAAATTATTCATTTAATTATTCAGGATTTATACAAAACCACTTTCATAATGACATCAGAAGTTGTCTTACCTTGTGCACCTTGATGGGAATATAATAACTCACAGTAATACTTAATGTTAATTATTGATGTCATAAAGATGTACTTTAAAAGTAATCAGTTAACATGAGTTTTACTCTAAATGTTACTTACTATTTAAAATACACATGAATCGAAAGTTGCAACTGGCCTCAGTGTTCTGACACAACTTAACATGAAGTGAAAATGGAGAGCGTGGCTTGATTTTTGGCTGATTTCTGGCTCCGCCCAAGCGGTCAGACTGATGTCATCAGAGAAGGTCTACCATTCCAGAGGGGAAATGCATTTACATATTTTGATTAAAGATTACGAAGGCACATACATTAAGAAAAAACAATGATGTGCATTCATAGATCAATTACAATAAACACTGCAATATTCCATAAAAAACCAACAATATATTTTGATGGTGACAGAATTCAGTAAAGCCCATTTTGTAATCTCTCTTTTTCTGTCACTGGATCATTTCACAGTTTTAATTTTTATTTGTTAATTTGTGAGTCACGTAAACTATCTGCACTGGGGCATGAACAGTTTAGTAAACGTCCACAGCCATGTTGTTGCCATTTGGCCGTAAACCTTGTCCAGGTTCCTCCAGCTTGTTATGAAATATGAGTTTCATCCTCAAATGAAACATCAACTTGAGATAAACTGTGTGAAATGTCCTCGGGGAACCTGACGATTGATTTTTGCTCGCAAATATAATCCCCTAGCGAAAAGCTATTTGCAACCGTTATTTGGAACAGATTCATTTCATCTTAGAATTAATTCACCCTAGAAACGGAGAAAAACTGAGGTTGATGTATCTCACTACTGCATTAATCATCATTCAAAGTTCTGAGTGGTTTTGATGTGGCAATAATATCTGTAACACTATGACAAATATTAATCGCAGCACGTCTTACAGAGGTCAGAGGTTCAAGAATGTAATGATAATGTAAGCCTTGTGACAGTAGCAGTCAGAAGATGAGGGCACTCCTCAGAGTAGTTTGTGGAATAGGTTTGTCATTAGCATCAAAGAGGGAAAACTTCCATGGGAAGCAGAAAATAAAGGCAAATCCCAGCTGGGGGTTTGGTGAGGTAAACAGTGCTTGCTGGTGACGGGAGGATCCTTCAGTTCCCTCATAAGCTGCTGATTAAAGAAGCGCTTGGAAAGCGACATCAGCCATTAAACTGTTCATTCAGCAGTAATGCCAGCTGAGATCTTATTCCTCTTCTGCTGTCCCTGGATCTCAGAGCTGTCAGCTGACGTATTTACTTAAGATGATGCAAAATGGAGTTTACATATACACATGTATATATATATATATATATATATATATATATATATATATATATATATGTATATATGTATATGTATATATATATGTATATGTATATATATATATATGTATATGTATATATAAATATATATATATGTATATGTATGTATGTATGTATGTGGCCACAGGTAGTGTATGAATAATTGATTTGTGAAAAATTGTAAGACAACAAACTGTAAATCGCTGATGAAACCTGCTCTGTGTTTTTCCACAGTAAGCAAATGTCCTAGCTTCTAAAGCACACCTTTCATTAAAACACTTGATTCCGATCTCAATCAAATTCTCTTACCATCTCTATACCATGACAGTGATGTTTGCAATAAAGCTTATTTAAACAGCAAATCACACTTCTGTTTGCATTCAAAACCAACCGAAGGACTCAACAAACACATTTTAATGTGATGCTTTATTGGAGATGTAGGGAGTCTGAAAATACTTTAACCAGATAAGTTGTTTACAGGGAAACTTGTTCAGACAGTGAGTTAGAGTCCCAAGAGACCCAGTTGTGTTTGTATTCCCCACATCTCCTTGATGGATGTGTCACAGGGGGTCTCACCTCCTTGTTGTCCAGATTCTCAGTTAGTCACTGAGTCGCTTTCCAGAGGTCAGTGCTGGTCGAATATATTTAGCTGTGCAAATTGGATTCTATGGTGAGGGCATAAGTCTTCTGAATAGCTGTGTATGTTTATCTTAGAGATGTGATAACCAGGATGGTTGTTATCGGAGTGCCTCTTGACAGCTTGATGTCATCCCAAAAGCTTGAGTAAATGCTGTCTGAAATGGTACCGCAGCTGTGTGGAATGTGCCGTAACTCTCGAACCGGGAGCTCATTCAGGTGACTCTTAAAAGGGCTGCGTCACTGTCCGTCGAGGGACATACCCCAACAATTTTAGGTCGTAAGAACGTTTGCCTAACATTTCTATTAAGTAACAAAAACATTCAAAATGTCTAATTTTTGTGAAAGTCATTTTAACATTATTGCTTGTTTAAAAGAGCATTAAAACATTTTATTCATTCTGTAATTTTTTTAAAACGTCCCACTAACAACTTTGGTTATATGATATACAACATTAAAAACGTTTTACTAACGTTACTGCAACAAAGAACTTTTAGAGAATGTTCTGAGAATGTTCCCTGTTAACTGGAGGAGAAATATTAGCATGAATGAATCTTGCCGGGCCGCTGGAAGTGTTTGCTCAGCAGTCTTTCTGATCTTTCACATCCTCTCTTTGGGATTGCCGCAGTGCTTCTGTACAATGTCATGTTTTGTTCCATTACAGTGAAACTACCCCTCAGTGACTGCAGCTTGCACTCTCACAGACATGCAGTTACACAGCATGATCTACAGGGCTAATGGTATCAGTATCTGGGCTAGCCAATAGTGAAAGCACATCTATAAAGAGATTTTGTAAGAATTAGCCCGGTGAGCTATTTATAGCGCTGCGGGAGGGGGGTGGAGGGAGCTCTGTGGCTGTCCCCAGGTCAAAGGCGCTGAGGCCAGACTGCAATTAAAGCATAGCCTGATAAGACTGTGTCATGACACACAAACACTCATGCGGACATATTAAAGGCTGCTTGTAATCCCCCCACACTTACCAACCCACCCACCTCACCCTTTTGTTTGCAGTCCTGCATTTGAGAATTAAAACCTCTTTGTGACACAAAGAGGCACATAAACAGCCGAGCTGAACAGGGACTGCAAAAGTACCTGTGAGTGTTGTCTGTCATATACCCCCTGTAGGAGCCCCAGTGCTATTTTTGCTCATGCATATGCGTCACGACTGGGTATTTTCTCTGGTGACTAGCTTACATCAGTAGGTCTCCTAGTCTACCTCTATCAGTGAGAGCATTCTGATTGACGGGAGTTTCGTCTGGCCGGCTCGTGTTTTATTCCTAACCTCCTAGAATGGACACTGGGAATTCAAGATCAGGGAAATGTTGTGGATGACCAAGGACCTTGAGAAGCCAGGTTGGTTCTCAAATCCATATTTTGTTCTTCTCTTCTGTGTCCGTCAGTGTATCTAGTGTTGATCAGAGAGGTGACATCCCTGTCTGTGTTTGTAATCTGACAGGGGACTCATGTGAGGACAGGGAAGCAGTCTGATTCTAACACTGATATAACCTTGCGTTTGTTAGGTATCTGCTTCTGTACAATACTGTATGATATCTCGCCTTTTATTTTTCTCTCTCTCTCTTTCAGCTCTTCTCTTTCTCTCCTTGTTACCTCTGCAGGCACATCAGAGACATGCACTTGTTGTTATGCGTTACAGCCGTGTACAGAACATAGCTGTTAGGGTTTGCATTAAATGCGACTGTCTGTTAAGCTTGTACAGGAATGTCAGTTGCATTCTTGGTTAGGGACACCCTCACCCCCCCCTCACCCCTACAGCTCCGCATGCCTCACATCATCTGTCAGTTCCACTGTGAGTTATTAAAAATGCGTGGTTGCAAAATGCGTCTCCTCTGTCTGTGGACATGACCTCCTCCCCATCCAGCTGTGTGCTTCATCAACATGGCATAATTCATTATGTGAGGGAACGCTATGACAGTACGACCGGGGAAACACCACACACCCCAGGTGTACGTCATAGGCGCATATATCTGACTGCATTAGCTGTCCCAGTTAAACGTGACTGGCTTTTTAGTTTTCTGCATATAAAATGCATTTATTTCAAGCTTATCTATTTCTGTTGGTGCGTGTGCATTAGTGTACCGATTCCATGTACCGAAACAAAGGCACATTTAGAAATGCAGACAAATGCAGACAGTTTACAGTGACCTTGAGATGAATCTCTTGTTGCAGGTCAGGAGGTCACACCCTCCTTTTCCCATTTCTCATGCGTCTGCCTGTGCTGAGAGGATTGTAATACTCCTGTCTGATAACAGGGGAATGAACCTTCCCCCGTATGTGTGCAAAAGTGCTTTTCATTCACTCAGACTTTAGCATCTCATTGTTCTGAATTTTTCTGCTGCAGTTCGGTGTCTGTCAGACAGGGGTTTGGGAATAACAATTGTACAGATTGTTTGTGTAACGTCTGCTTAAACGTTCCAGTGTTAAGAGGTTGTGTTTTCCTTCTGGATCAGAAGTGTGTCAGTAGAGGAAAGATTCTTGCCGAAGGTGACGCGAGAGAAACCACACTCACGCAACCGCAGCAGACCATCATCTATAACAACCTGATGCAGATCTGCTTTATCAGTTGCGCGGCGTTGGCAGCGGGACAGGAAGTAATTGTGTCCAGGTTTGGGGCACTGCATTCTTCACTACTTGTTTTCTTCTTGCCATTGTTTGATTAGCTAAAGTCTTGTTTTGTTGTGTTTGTGTGTAGGGGTGTCACATTTAAAATCTGTTTACCCAAAATCCCTTGCAAGGGGGTCTCCTGTTTTGTGGCCCAATGTATGGCGTTTAATTTTAACCCTGCCAGGGGGGTATTGAAACAGTAAAAATGTCAAGTATTTGGCCAACCGTTAAGATTCTGTTAGCTCAGCTGAGTGGAGTTTCATTCAAGATCTGGCCTTGTGTTTTTTCTGTGTTCTAAAAGCAGAATTCTTTCTTTCTACACTTCCTGTTTTGATGGTTTATTTGAATGAATCTTGAATTTTTCCACCGAAAAGTCTTGCCGCTCGTTTTCACGCATTTGTAAGCGTTTTCCTTGTAATCATGACACATTATCATTCCTTTTCTAGACAGAAGAGGATGTTATGCAAGCGTCTTCACATGGTGATTAAATCCCACCATTCATCGGCGGAGCTGAAAGAAGTTCCATTTAAAAGACAAAAAGCATGTGAAATAAATGCTGAGATTTAGGTGTTTAGATGGTACCCAGCTAACAATTTTAGGTTGTAAGAACGTTTCCAATAGTAACAAAAACGATTGGTTATAAGAACATTATTCAAACGTTTTATTGTGAAATGTTTTTAAAACATTCCACTAACAGCTGCAGAATAACTTTTTGTATATATTATATATAATGTTAAAAACGCACTACTGCAAGAATGTTTTTGATAACTCTGAAGGACCTTTCAGAGGACGTCAGCCAATGTTCTGAAAACGCTCTTTGTTAGCTGGGTAGGAGGAGGCCATCTGTGCACCTGAGAGATTCTGTGACCTTGTGCCGGGATGCTCCATCCTCTGCTGAAGAGAGGTGAAAGAGACAATCAGCACGTCTACGGTTGTCCCTCCGGAACGATTCCCATGATTCCTCAAGTGTCTCTGTAGTGACACAGAGACCCCGTTTCCTCGAGTAGCATGTGTTGCCAGATGCGGATGAAAGAGCCGGCAGCAGATTTGCAGTTAATGCTCCTACAGTGACCATCAGGGTCAGTAAAAATCGCAGCTTCTGAGCAGCATTAGATAGATGCAGTATTCATTCATTTCATCATCTGGTAAATCATTTTTAAGCTAGTTTTGTTTCAGTGACAGCATATGAAAAGATAGATCAGATCAAATCTGATTAAGTGTGTCAGATGTTTTATTTTGATTCAATCATAGTTTGACTCATTTTGTGGCTTGCGCAACAAAACACCAGTGATTTTGTGGTTTGTTCGTCTTTCTCCGTGTTGTTTGGACGCATGACAGCATTATGAATCATTGTTGTACGGTAGCTTGAAGGCAGATGGCTCACATAAGACTGCTGTTCTGTTTTTTTTATTTGGCAGACAAAATTTTTATCCAAAGCGACTTACAGTGCATTTAGGTCATACATTTTACAACTACATGTGTTTCCTGGGAATCAAACCTACGACATTTGCACGGCTGATGCAGTGCTTTACTGTTGAGCTACAGGTACACAATTGGTTCTATTGGTTCTGTTTTGTCAAGAACCATGTTCATGTTCATGTGTTCACAGCCAGAGAAAACAGTTCTCTTAATTTCATCAGTGCTAAAAAGTAGTTCTGGTGTCATTAGAATGGACGCATGCAGCAGGGAATGGATGAAACAGCATGACCAGGTTTTCATAATGAAGGCTCAGGGTTTCATTCAGATCTACTCTAGCTGTGCCTTGTGACGCAAATGTCACGGATCTGAATGCCAGAGAAGTGTGGAGGTGTGTGGATGGAGGTTGGGCAGATCCTGACTGTGTCCCCTCTCTGTGTCTGTGGCCTAGGTTCTGACTGGGCTAAGCTCGCCATACCTTCTGTTCGCTTCTGGCTAATGCCAGCACTATAGCAAACACAGAGACCTAAATACCTAACCTGTGCCAAACGGGTGAACACTCAGTGACTCAACACTTGGGTGAGGGTGAGAGTGCGAGTGCGAGAAGGTGGAAAAACCTGGATGCAACAACCATGATTTATCCTCGATTGTTTTAAATCTGTAACTTTGTTTTAAAAAAAACAAACAAAAATCAGTGATTGCACAAGTGCATGACAGACTCAAAGCCATGACTTTGGTGTTGCTAGCACTATTTTCTATCAGTTGAGCTACAGGGACATATAGTTCTGGAGTTTATTCAAGCTGAACTCTTGCATTATAGCATGTTAATGTTGATTTCAGTGTTTAAGTTCATACTGTGTTGTCATTCAATTCTGCCAGCCAGCAGCATTTCTGTTTTTGTGTGTGTTTACATGCATATATGTGTGTGTGTGCATTTAGAGCTGTGGCCAAGCCCAGTGTGTGGGCTCAGCTCAGGAAGTGGGCAGGCAGGAACATGGCCCTCTGCCACTCGGGCCCCAGGGTTCCTATTACAGATGGCCCACTGACTCTAGAACCAGGCCTGGGGTCAGCAAAGACACATACAGAGAGCAAGAGGGATTCATGATATTCTCCGCCGAGAGGATGAAAGACAACAGTGAGATGCTCTTAAATGAGAGCAGTGCAAAGGTTTTTGGCCAGCGATCAGGTGAGACGGCTTGCAGGGTTTGGCAAATTTAAGGCAGATTTTGGGAAATGAATATAAAAGGAGAGAAAGAAAGAGTGGGAGGAAATTTATGTGGAGGTGAGAGAGATGCACGAGAACAGCCAGGAAAATGGTGGATTTTGTTCCATGGCGTAACACTTGAATCACAGGTGAGACCACCTGTCTCCAGCAGTCTGATTCAAACACATTCCTGGCAGAGTTCACGCCAGAAAATCTGTTTGCAGCGATCGAGGTTCACATGAAAATAATTTACGATCCAGATCTATTCCAGGTACAGATTGGACACTTAGTAACATATATTTATAGACTTTTATTGCAAAGACTTAAATTTACCCAACAACCTTGTCTGAACCTGCCTTTATGCTGTGGTTAAATCTGTTGTTGTCTTGACCAGATTAAATGACTCCCTTTTAAAATCCGGGTTAGTCAGGCTTTTGAGCTCTGTTTCACCTCTTGTTATTCTAAATGGCCGTCTCAGACAGATCAGAGTTTTTTCGCTTATCCTCCTCTCTGAGCATCTGCAGGTTTCATTATTAATGTTGAAAAAATCTGGCTTTATTAAGCTGGTAGACTGCACCCTATAAAACATGCCATCCAACATATGAGTCACTCTGTCACTCTACACTGGATGCAAGATTTTACAGGCATTGTACATGTCCTTTTTTGGGGGGGGAGTTTGAGAGGAGGAGCAGGACACGGGTATGATGCTGGTTAAGCTAGTTTAGAAGCCCTCTTCTGTGAGACACAGAAAACTACAACATCTGTGTTCCCAGAGAATCAGAATCAAACAGAGATTTCAGAAAATGAGAATCTGATTAATGGAAAAGTAGAGAGCTTACTGGAATAAAGCTCACCTGAATCTCAAACCAGAGAAGAGGAGAGCGGCTGACGTTTACTCAGCCTGCCGGCGATGTGACGCTCTGACAGCGAGGCAAGGTGAGGGCCTCACTTATATTTTTAGCCTGTGAATGGAAGCTGCCGTGAGTTGAGTCAGAGAGAGGAGAGGACAGAGAGCAAATGGAAGGAAATGAGAAAAAAGCAGGCAGGCAGATGGAGAGGCAGCAGCCGTGGGTTGCTGTGAGATTGCGCTGCTCTATTTAAAAACCACAGGAGTTTGTGAGTGCTGCTGCGGGGCGCGTGGTACGTGTGTGGAGATGTAGAGATGCTAGTGTGGAAGGAAGGACAGGGAAGGAAACAGAAATAGGCCTTGTTACGGTGACACAGATCTGACCACGTAACGCATTCAATTCTTATCTACAGATACGATACTTTACAGCCCAAAGCATCAGTGTCCTTTGGACCTTGTCCTTGGTGAGCATTGAAAAAAATCTGTGAATATGCAAAAGCTGATTTTTGCCATTCAGCAGTAGGAGAAACTGGATCTTTATTTGGTTTCTGTCTGCATTTATCACCTGTGGAGATGGCTGAGGCTGCCTAGGTTGGAAGTAAAAATACTGTCCTTGGTGAAATGGGGTATCAGTTTTTGGCTTCGCAGTTGTACAGTATTAATTCAGCAGTGTGGTGGAACCAGTCATGGGTTGTGTCAGTGCGGATGTGGTCTTCAAGAACACAACCTCAGCTGGCATTACGGCCCATGTTGGTGGCTCCATAAAAAACATTCAGTGTGATATACAGTATCTTTCTCTATTCTTTCAGCTGTCTTGACCAAGCGAAATTTCTTACAGCAATTTCTTTTTGGATCATAAATTAATGTGTCTGCAGCTGGTAGAGCATGGTGCTTGCAACACCAAGGTTGTGGGTTCGATCCCAGATCAGATGTATACCTTAAATGCACTGTGAGTTCATTTGGACAGAACCATCTGCCATGTGCATAATTGTAACCTCAGCAGTGTATTTACTTGCACAGGAACTTGATATGTTGATGTTAAAAAACAGCAGTGACTGCCTGTGGGGATATCCTGTCAGCAGGTAGACATAAACACACTGAGAGATCCTCACACACTCTTTCAAACACAGACTCGGGCATATGCAGGGCACGCATGTCTGGCCCACGGAGAGGAAGGAATGTGGAAAACCTCGTAACACACCTCTGATTTTCCACTCCTGCTGTGTACACATCCCATTATCAGTTTTATATGAAGGCTGGAAATTCCACCAGTGAGATGGCTTCGGAGCCCAGGCGACAGGGCCTCTGCATTCTTCACTGGAGGGGCCTCCGTCTGAGATGACTTAGGGTGGCCCTTCATGGCTCGTTTAATAGAAATATAAAAAAGAAACTGTTATGCGCCTTTTCACAAACACTCCACTCAACAGCTTGCAATGCAGCGCCATATAATATGTGTGTTTAGTTTGTGTGCATGTATGTTTTTGTGCGTAGGGTGTGTTGTGCAGTCTTTTACTCGCCTCTCGTTGATCCAAAAGGAATTAAACTTTGGTTAAGGAGTAATTGTTTGTTGCAGTGGCAAATAGTAAAGGAACTGTTGATAGATTTCTAACGTGTCATGGAAAAGCATTGGTTGTATTAAACACCGGGGGAAGAAAAGGTTTCTATGCCAGACCTCAGTTTAAATGTTACTGTGTTCTTGATTGTAACTGAAATAGGTGCTTGTGGGATTATGTTTGTCAGAAGCATTTTTACTGCAATGGAAAACGCAACAGCTTCAGTCACGAACGTCATACAGACCGGCCGATGTGTGAAGTTATGAGCGATGCTGGATTTTACCTTCTGTAAGTCACATGCTAGTATTATCTGTGTCAGATACAAGTACACACAGAGTTCAAATAAAATAATCTGAATCAGGCATACTCGGCACATAAATGAACAGGCCAGGATTTCACTTAATAGATTTTGCAGCTATTTTACTCAGACTGAATTTAAAACAATAATATCTACTGTTTTGTTTTTCTTTGAAATCTCTATTAGCACACTAGGAATGTATGACGACTGTGTCTGAGATTCTTGAACAGATTTGATGGAGTTGCATTTCACTACAATTTCATTAAACGGAGGTACTATACATACAGAGCTAATCTAGATTAAAATGTACTCAGCCTGGCTTTGCTTAAGAAGTGTTACAATTTATTTTGGTTTTACTTAGGCATTCCATTCTATATTTATTTAAAACTGTTTTTAGATTATAGCAAGACGTGAATCAGGAACAGAAATGACGTGGACACTTTAGTAGTTCTCTGGCCATTTTACGTATTATTTGGGTGTTCCTTTGTGTTTACTCAGATCTAATTTTAGATTATACAGAAAGTGTCGATCTGGTGCTGTAATGACATGGCTCTTATTGGCTTTAGCTGCTCTTCAAGATCTTTGTAAATATTACAGATGACGTATTGTGTGGGCATTCCTTTCTATATTTATACCAAAAGTATTTTTAGATTATAGCTAAATGTCTTGGATCAGGTGCTGCATGACGTGGCAGGTTTTGTAGGTAAATGAACAGGTTAAAGATGAGGCACTACCTAGCTAACAGTTTTAGGTTGTAAGAATATTTCCCTAATGTTTCCAAACGCTTTTAAAGTTGTGCAGTGGAAGGCACCCTGTGGAATTGTTGGTAACTGTAATCAGTCATGTTACTGTGTCTGCAGTTCTTCAGTGTATCAGTGGGTCAGAAAGATCACTCATCAGTGAGACCACTTATCTTAGCTTTCATCTTAAACGACGGAAAAACATACATCCGCTGTTGCTTTAGGGAAAAGGCTGCTATGGCATATTTGCATATGCGGTTTGTTTGTATGTTTATTTATTTCCCCTAGCCCTAGTCTGATGTCTCCAGGGATAAATGTAAATACACATGTACAAACAAGCTGTGCCGGGATGCACACACACCCAGAAGAGATGTACATAAACATGCATACATAAACACTCAAAGAGGCCTCAAATATTCAAGAGGCCTTGTGTGTGTGATTGTGTTTGAGGCCAGATGATGACGGCTTGTTTGTGATGGAGGCCAGCGGTGACCTCAGACGTTTAACAGAGAAGCTAGTGTACCTCTCCACCCCTCTGTCACATACACATGAACACACACTCACGTTCTCTCTCACAGCGTACACCCCTCTGTCGCACACGCGTCTCTCTCACAGTGTACACCCCTCTGCCCAGTGAGACAGCACAGGATCTGTTATGTAAGTCTCACACATCTGCAGGCACGCAATCACACATACACTGTGAACCTGAGTTCACAGTAACGGTCTCAGCTGAGTACTGTGGTGGACCCTAATAAGGAGGTCCACATTGTCCGGGACACGAGAGGGTGTCATGGGTATTGCATAACACACTCACATCTAGTCCTGTAGGATCATCTCTCTTTTCATCTGTCTTTTCACATGAATTGTGTTCTGTACATTTTACAGACAAATGGCTGAGGCAAGCACTTCACTGTCTGGATAAGACCCTGTAAGACGAGGCTTTTCCCCTGAGACTCAACTCAATCAGCTGATTGTCACTTTTGGTGACATGTTTCTGTGTTGTGACTGGCAGTTGAAACGAATGATCTGTTTGTTTCAGTGTGAGAGACAAGAACTATTGTGTGTTTTTTTATTAAAGGTATAAAATTTGAGAATCTGGCTATTGAAATTGCAATATTCGGACTAAAGCATTTGATTTGTGTCTTGGTATGGATGTTGTTTTCATGTGGCGACTCGCACACTCAGTCAAAAATAAAGCAAAGAAAGTCATTAAAAGCTTTTAATAGAGTAATATTTTAAATATATAGTAGTTTCAATATGGAAGGATTGTCTGATGATCTTACTGTTTTTGAGTCTGTTGATGATTGTGTGTTAAGTTCACAAGTGCACCTGCAGACACAGACCTGTTAGCCAAACATTACCTCATACTTCTCAAATCTCAAATCTGTTTCTGCTGTTTCCACCCTGCTAACTATTTTAGGTCATAAGCACAGTTCCCCAGCGTTTCCATGAAGCAACAAACACGTTCAAAATGTTGTTTTGTGTGTTCTAGGAACGTTCAAAACATTCAGTTTTTTAGACATTGTATTTAGCTTATTGTGTGGTTATAAGAACATTATTCAAACTTTTTTCTGTAATGTTTTCAAAACGTTCCACTAACAACTTTTTGATTTATATAATATGTTCTACTAATGTTCTACTAATATATAAAAAGCGTTCCACTAATGCTACTGCAAGAACATTTTTGAGAACTTTGAGAGAAGGTTAGTCAATGTTCAGAGAATGTTCCCTGTTAGTTGGACAGTCCCCTGTTATCACATCTGTCCCCATGCAGCTGAATGTAGCCATGGTACGAACATGATACGAAACAAATGAAGCAGGAAATGTGGGCACACGAAACGGTCCTGCTGTGTGTCAGTGGAACTGGAAAAACAATTATCTTAATTTCACATTGAGCGGTTTTGTCCCAGCTGAGAAAGACTGAGAAATTGTGAATGAGAGGTTTGGTTCTCACTGTGTTGCCTTTGTGATGTAGTCGTGTCTCTTGGAAATGGAAATTCATAGTAAGATTGCACTTCAGACTCGTTTCTGGAAACAAACGTGCCCGTGGAGAGGACTCATCGTGTTTTGACTGGCATGGAAAAGGCAGAAAGCAGCTTGATTTTCCCCTTTCCAATTGCTAGGACAAGTAGCTTGGAAAAAACCCTAATTTTTTAGACTTTGTCGCAACAAGAGGAAAAAACTACAATACCATCAGAAAATTCTTTGAGCTTGTTTGTGCAAATATGTGTTTGCGTGTTAGTGCCAAGCTTTTCCACGGGTAATATTTGGTTAGGCCTATTTCTCCATTTCTTTTTCCTCCAGTGGAACCCAGTGTTTCCAAGCCTGGAACTATTAATCAGTGTTTGTTCTGAGCCCAAGTGTGTGTGGCCGACCCCAGCTCTATGGACGGAAAACTAGGGCCATCCCCTCTAGTCAGAGCAAACATGAAAAGAAACGATTCTTCCTCATTCATAACCTCACTTCCTTTGTCTCCTCAGTAAAAGAAAGCTATAGAGATTTGCTCTTGCATGTGGGCGGATGTGTACGTGTTTGCGAGTGAGCAAGTCGTCTGCACTGTTGTGGTGTTGTAGCCTGCAGTCTTGTGGGAGTTGAGTTCACACCTTTACGTTACCACTTCCTGCGATGTCACTGACACAGTTCTTGCCTCGCAGCTGTAATCGCTGCACGGAATCAAGCGTGGGGTTTGTGCCCTCCAGATACACGCCAAAATGCCACCCTCTGTTCAGAAAAACTGCTGTTCATTTGACTTCCTGTGATTGTATTATATTGCAACATAGCCATCTCCTTTGTTTCACCCTGAACCTTCAAAATCAGCATAAACGTTGATGAATGACATGAAAATGATGCATCACAAATAATGCAACAACGAAGATGTTGTTCTTATAAGCTGCTGATCTCTTTGTAGTTCTGCAGTGAATTATCGTAATGCGGCATCTCCTTAAAAATTTGTCCTCACTGGGCACACGCTTGAGACAGACAGATTTAGATAAGAAGACAGAATGACTATATTGTTGTCTGACACTATTCTTTCTATAAAACTGGCCTTTAAATAAGATCCTATAAGGAAAAGATCTGACATGTTGCACTAGCCACTGTTACATACTGAAGAATAATTATTTTAGCTGCCTCATGCATGCTGAAAAAGAACAGATGGATGTTTGTTTTGTTGCAATTATAGGTGTACTGGGGGGTCTGCATACACTTCTTGTATTTGAAGGAATACATTGATAACATTTCCAATAATTAATACCAATAATATATAACAATCTTGTTTAAAAATTGTCTTCTCTACTTTTCTCAAGCATCTTACATTGCCCAATCAGACACAGCATGATGCATTAAAGGCGCCAAGCCATGAGCGAAGAACAGTCATGTACAGGAAATGGAGATGCTGTTATTTTACAGAAGATGCTGTAATTATGATGCCACAGTGGCTTCCTCTCCTCACACAGCCGTGAAAGCCCCACCCTCAGCACTTGAGCCAGACACCAAACCTGCTCTCTCTCCGTTACATTTCTGGAACTAAAAGATTTAAAGCTGCAATCTGTAACTTTTTTGGTTTCAAATGAGCAAAAATCTTTACAAACCAGATCACTGTTCAATACAATCTTCTTACCTCACTCCGATTCACTACTGTAGGTTTATAACAATGATTTATAATTTTAGCTGTCAGGTCTGATTACGTGGGAAATGTCAGTTTGTAAACAGAAAGAAGATAATCTGACTACTATATCACGTCATACTGTAGATGGTGTAGCGTTTGTAGCTGGTTCTTACAGCAATTGTTTAACTTTAAGAAAATAACTCAAGTAACCTGCAATTCTATGTTTCAAACAGAGATGGTGGTTGAGAGGCAAAATTTATGAATTGCAGTTTTATTCACAACATACAACAAGGTTCAATTTGTGAAGGTCTTACTTCTGAAGGTCTGTGGTCTGATCTGTAGTGTGATGCTCTGACAGCATCCTTCATCTGTCTCAGCAGGAGATGGAAATGTGGAAGATCCCTGGGAAATAATTTTCTGGGAAACTTGGCACCTGGGCAGTAAAATGAAGTGTGACTTTGGTCCTGTTATTGTGTGTGTGTGTGGGACAATAGCTACTTTACGAGTCCTTCCCACGGGTAGAGCGTAAAAAGAGGGCCCTGTTTTTGGAAATACAAATGTGTCCTTAAGACTCAAGTGGCTCAAAATGCCCTCCCTCGATTTCTGTTTTTCCGGCAGGATTACGTGGCCTTGACTTCCAGGTTGTCTGTAGTGTAGTGTACACTTGTCTGTAGTGGGCCACTTCAGGGCTTTAGCTTATCTGCACTTCAGTACTAATGGATAAGAAGGCTCGTGAAGGGACAGTTATGTGTGTCTCCAGCTGGGTGACAGTTAAAGGGACAGCCCAGCTAACAATTTTAGGTGGTAAGAACGCTTCCCCAACATTTCCATTTGGTAACAAACACGTTAAAATATTATTTTGAATGTTCTGGGAATGTTCAAAACGTCCAGTTTTGTAGATATTGTATTAGCATTATTGCTTGGTTATAAGAACATTGTTTAATCATTTTTTTTAATTCTTAAATAACATTTTTAAAACATTACACTAACTGCTTAAGGATAATGTTTTATATATGATATATAACGTTCAAAAAGTTCTACTAACATTACTGCAAGAATGTCTTATTTTGAGAGAACTTTTAGAGAATGTTAGCCAACGCTCTGAGAACGTTTGCCGTTAGCTGGGAGGCACCACGGAGCAAACAAGCCTGTGTTCTTTATGATGTGGGCCAGCCGTCTGAGCCCAGAGAAACACTCGAGGGTGACTGATTGATTTTCTTGGCCCCTCAAGAATCTCCCCCGTGGCCTGTATTCACTCTTAATTATAGGGATGGTTAGAGGGCAGGACGCTCTCTCTCCAGTAACAATATTATTCCATCGGCCTTACGGGAGCACCACGAAATGTCAAACTTTCTCAGCCGCATTAATACTTCAGTGATTCACTCTGATCAGTGGTGAAATAATTCTGTATGGTATGAAATGGAGCATGCTCAGTTGAGGTCGCATCTGGTCGCTTTACACATGCGCTTAAACATGCAATGGCCCCAACTGCAGTTACACTCCACGCATTAACCGACATTGATTCTGGTTTAAAAGCAGTTCTGTGCAAACACAGCATAATGGACATCAGTGAACGGTACGACCACAGCTCTGTTATTCCTACAGTGCCGAATCATCACTTTACCAGCTTTCCTCAGTGTTTGTGGTATAGCTACAGTACATCCACTCTTGAAAAACACTACAACAGGAAGATGTTGTCAAAGCAATATATATATTTTACGTGCCCTAAGAAGTGTTCAGTAAAGTGCTGTTTAGACAAGCCCACTCTTTCTCTCACTTTTATAACTCTGTCTTTTAATAGTTTTCTTGGAAGTGTGCAAGACATCTGTAAGTGTGACCTGTGTAATGGCTGTGATCAAGACTCAAGTTAGTTTCTGAACTCTGTGATCTTTGACGTAGATCAGAGCATATATTTGAACAACTTCCCTTTAGCGTGAAACTCATTTACTTATAGACTGCGTGTCACACTGAACACAATGAGTTTTAGACACAATTTAAAACCTGTCAGGTCAGTGGCTGATTTTTCTAGAATCACTGAATGCTGTGCTTTGTAGCAGCAGTAACCTGCTATTGTAGAGCAGGCTGCAGTCCCCATGGAACACATCTGATAAACTGTTTACCTTAAAGGCACTGTAAGTATATACTGCCATATTGGCTACTAGTCCCTAAGGAAATTTTATGTACTTGTTTATGTGTTGAGCCTTGCTGTGTTGTACGTTTCAGGAAGTTTTATCATAAATCAGGACTGGAAATGAGAGTTAGGTTTGTGGATGGAAGGAGTAGCACTGTGTTGTGAGACTACTGCAGAGGAAGTGCTGTTTACCCCCCGAGGTGAAGCCAGTGGGTTATTGTTTAGACCTGTAGTGAGAAACCAGCTGCTATTACCAGCATCCTCCATCAAAGACCAATTCAGGAAAACACACTTCCTGTTCATCGTCATCCTCAACACCTAATATCCAGGAAAAATGGTCTGCCTCACATCCCACTCCGGATAATTCAGCAGGAACTTTTATTGATTCTCTCTGAAACTGCAGCCGTGTAGTCAACCATCTGGAATAACGTGTTTCTATCGAAACCTAAAAATCCAGCAAATACAATACTTGTCAAAAGTTTAATCACTTGACTGAAATGTTTCTCATGATCTTAAAAACCTTTTCCTTTGCCAGCATGTGTAAACGTTTAAATTTGTTTTTTTAGACAAAATATAATTTTGCCAACAAAAATTGTATTTTAAAAATGAGTTGTACATTTTTACAATTTCTAGGCAGTGGCTAATTTGAACACGCGAAAACATAATTTATTTTGATTTATCTGGGGCTATATTAGTCACAACAAAATTCCCATAGTTCCATTCATGTTATTTTATAGTTTTCAGAGTTACTATAGTACTATTATTACTATATAGTAGTAATAATAGTACTATTATTTTAAGTAATCCTAAACTTTTGACTGGTAGTGTATGTTACTGTGTTTTATTCTGACTGCTGTCAGTCCTGATTGGGTGCTAATAGCTACCGCTGCTTAAACTCTCCTGATTCCTCTACCTTGAGCTGGTATGTTTATATATGGTGTTCTTCTATAAAAGGAGTGTATGTCCCTTCCAGGGTCCCATCAGTTACACAGCTGTAAAACTGAGTGTTGCAGTGCAGTGTCAGAGTCCTACCAAACTGCCTGGGTACTTTTAACAACTTTTACCCTCCTCAAATACCCCCGGCACTTGAAAAAGGGTTAAAAATCCTGTTGGAGAAAAAAAAAGGAGTGGAAACTGGACAGACGGGGCCTGAATGTGTTTTACAGACTGACTCAGACACCAGCTCAGCGCCACCTTCTTGACTTGTATAACTGCAGGGACTGGAACAGATAGAGTGAGCTTGACTCACAGTGTTATCACGAAGAATCTGCTCTTGTTTTTCTTTCAAAGAGGAAGGAGAGAGAAGAACAGAAGGACAAGTGGGCGGACTTGCTTTGCACAGCAAAAGACGGCTGAACCCCGTGACCTCTCCGTGCTCCTCGAGAAGCAATAACTTCGGCCCTTAGCCAGCGTGGAGGCCTGCATGGGGTGTTCTACAAATGGACTACAAAACCACCCCTTCTCTTGGGGTGTTTGTTACACTTCGGTGTTACTATCACACCCAGTCTCGTGTGATCAGCTTGTGTGAATTCAGTCACACTTCTCTCGTTTACAATCTCGGGAGGATTCTCTTGGCAAGAGACGGACTTGGCACGATTTGTTTACCGCGGCCCGCCTCGGATCAGAAAAGTAGCGCTACTTGTGTAAAGGGGTGAGAGGGATGTTAACCAGTCCACTCATCCCCTAATGACGTAAATGTCACTTCCCCCTTTCAATCTGGGGCTTGGAGTTAGATACATTGAGTTAGATGACACTGATTAGCTCGCTCTGGGGGCGACTGTCGTGGCTTACGCAGAATAGTCGTGGCACTCTGTGATTAATGCCTATTATACACCATGTGGCTCCAATTTGTTGCAGCCTAAATCCTGTTTCCCAATGTGCTGATTACAGACTGAAAGATCAGATCTTCTACACCTGCTGGATGGAAGCGATGCTAATTGTACCCCGTTCTTGTTCTTGTGGTCCCTCTGACCCTTTAGATAAACAAGCTATGGAGAGGCACCTTAACATTCTGTGGTCAGGGTTTCATAGCTCATCTAAATCACAATAAATGCTTAAATATTTTCCTGCAGTTTTGTTTAACTCGAAGACCTCTAGAGGTATTTGCCTTGTGATGTTTCAAATTAGTTGTGAGCAATGAATCAGTTTTTTGCCTTTTAAGACCGATCAGCTCATAAATTATCAAATACCTAGCATAATTTTTTAACAAAAGTATCTGGCCGGTTCTTTTAATGTGTTTTTTTACTATCTCCAAGATTTTCATGAAGTCCATTGGGGCCAGCGTAGCTGTTGACACGTGCCTGTTTTCATTATTGTTCAGACGAGACTTTTGAATTCACTAAACATATGCCATGTCACATAGAAATGAAAGTAGTGTTCTTCTTTCAGAGTACAGAGGTGATTAGATGACCACTGACCAGGAGTTAACCCGGCCTGAGTCTGCTGGAAAGATCAGACACATTTAAAAGCAAAGGAAACACAGAAGACCATTTTCTCCACTTCTAATTCAGATCTTGATTTTGGAGATAATTTGAGTGGAAGTCGGCCAATGCCGCCAGGAAATCCACTTAGTCCAATTTCCCGGTTCTTGTGAGGGTAACACGACACTAGACCCCGGCTGTCAGGGGAACACTTACCACCCAACAATAAAACGTGTGACTCTGATGTCATGACCGCAACTGTGCGTTAAATTCCTTTCTGATGCACTCATCTGTCAGCACTGCTCTTTCTATTAAGACGCCCTGTCATGAGGAGACATGGGAATGGAGGAGTGGAGGAAAGGAGGGAGGGAGAAAAATGGCAGGAGATTGTGTGCAGCTGGGGCTGTAGATGAACAACATAGCCTACTGATTTGTTTGTTTGCGCTGGGAGACATGTGGCGGTTTAACAGTCTTTTCCTTTTCCCCACCTGCTTTTTTAAGGACAGAGCCACAGTAGGGTGCTGTCACCTTTGTTGGTCGTGTCATTTGTCAAAAGTACTTTCCAGTTTCCTTCCATAAATTTTTAAGTCGTCCCATTAAATATAAGGTAATTGCATTGTCTCTGTATAGCGCCTGGAGCTACAAGTCCTATTAAAGAGACACAAAAGCCAGTGAGTGTTAAGAGTATTTATTAAAAAGAATGGAATTAATTATGGAGGAGGAGAGTGCTAGATGAGGAATATTTGTTCAGCAGTAATTATCCAAGAGGAACTAGTAACTTGTGATGTGGTAAGGGTCGCGAGTGCCATTTTAACATCGGTGTGCTGTGTATATTTGTACATAAAGCTGTCAATATAGCACACATCCGTGACAGTCCGAGGGTTGGGGATTTGACTGGTGTTTGTGCAATCTATTCCTGACCGTAACAGTTTTGTCCTCACCCCCTCACCCTATTATTTGTCCCCAGCTAGGCTTCATTAAACCGACTTCCTCGAGTAAAAAAAAATGGTTTTAGAAAAGAATTGTCATGATTTGTCAGACATGCAGGACAATTCAAAATAATACACAGGCAGAGAAAGCCCAACTAACAGGGAACATTTTCAGAATGTGTTGGTAAAAGTTCTGTCAAAGTTAACAAAAAGCATTCCTGCAGTAGCATTAGTAGAACTATTGTAACATTATATATCTGCATTAAAAATGTTACTCTTAAGTTCCTAGTGTATTGTTTTAAAAACGAAATAATATTTTTAAGGTTTTTGTTATTTAAAACATTAGGGAAACATTCTTACAACCTAAAATTGTTAGTTGGAAGGAGACATTTACAAGTGCAATGGAGTTGTCATGCTGAGGCAGGTGCACCTGACAGAGTGCTCATTGGTTCCCATGGTTGCAGGGCGGGTGATGACAGTTCGGCTTGCCTTAGGGCTCTTCCTCCTCCATGATACATTTAGCTTCTTAATGCCACCTCAAATGATCTTGCTAACCTTCCTGTATTACTCCACATGAATTTTTCAGCACCCTGAATAATGTTGTGGAAGTGAGGCAACAGGAAGGCTCACTGCCTTGACAAATTTCATGTGGAGGATGTGGTCTCTGACCATATGCAACTGAAGAGCCAAGTCGATGTAAATAAGACTTAATGCACTGAACTACACTTCGCTGCTCAGTTGTTGAGCAGGATGTGCCCTGGTGCCATGACCAACAAATAATAAGTCGTGTTTTCTTTATCTAAATTGTATAATCTAAATGCACAAATAAATAAAAAATGTATTACCATTACGTTTTGCATGCAACACATACCCTGTCATCAGTGGGGTCTTGCTAGTCGTAATTGGAGTTGAATATCAAAATGTTTTAAGACTTCCTTCCAGTTTACCAGCCTGCATAGGTTTTATTTTGATAAGGAGTTGTGTTCTCTCAGTCACGTCAATGGAAATGAAACAGGGTAGAAACAGCTCCATAATAGCATATTTCCCATGTCAATTCTGTAATCCTATTCTGTTTAAGACAAAGAGGCAGAAAATGGTGTGAACATTCTGGAAAGGAGAGTGAGGTGAGTGGTGTGTAAATGCATTTATGGTGTGAGATTATACTGCAGATTTTCTACAGAAATCTTTTTTTAGAAATGACTCCATTGAAATAGAAATGATGTATTAACTTCACATTCTTTATGTTTTAATTCATACACTGCAGAATGGCACAGTGCTCAGCCTATGAGCGCTTTGGATAAAAAATGTGCCACATGTCCTCAAGTGCTTACAAATGATAATTTCCAGGGAAAAGTGGAGACTTATAATTTGAGGCAGCTAACATTTTTGGCTAACAAGTTCCCGAAGTTATCTTGCAGTTAATTTAAGTTTAATATTAAGTTCTTGCAGTAACATTAGCAGAATGTTTTTAACATTGTACATCATTATTCTGAAGTTGTTAGTGAAACGCTTTAACATTACAGAATAAAAATGTTTGAATAACATTGCCTGTTCATTAAGCTAGCAGTCCGATGTTGGGTTTTTCTTTTATATTGAGAGGTACTAAACATTAAGCACTTATCACTGCCCCACCACTTTAATGGCTGTAATAGCTTCTCTTGTGACATAAAACAAGAAGTTCACACACAGGTCAGCCATTCACTCCTTGGTGTGGAATCATTTGTAGAGGCTGGAGATTGTGGTGGGCAATTCAAATCATGAAAAGCTTGTCCATCCAGTGCAGTTCAACAAGTGCATCAGTTTCTTCTCCTTCACTCTTAATATTTTTGGGGTCTCTTCTTATATGAGTTTACTGGTGCATTAAATGTCATTAGACCCATCTGAGCAATCCAACACATTTCACTCTATATTTAGTCTGTAAAGTTAATGATTTGTACTTTTTTAATTGGCATCTTTTATCATGTGACTTACTAAACCTTTCTCAAAACAGCATTATCACCAAAGAGAATGTTTGTCTGCGTTTTGAATGCCTGATGTTCTGATTTGTAACCCACCCATGTTTTGGTGTGTATTGTGATATATATGTAGCCTTTTTGCGGGTGAGAGGAAGTGCCGCCCGTGTTTACCCTGGGTTAACTCCACTGCAGATTGTGATGCAACCTCACAGAAATGTCTTGTTTTTCTGGGCTAGCTGTGCTTGTCTCAGTGCAGCCGAGCAGCATAATGGTGTTTGTATCCCCAGCCCTGGGGCAGGTTTAGATTGCAAGGCTGCAGAGAACAGCTTGGCTGCGTTCACTCTAAGTCAGGGGGAGTGGAGACATAAAAACACTAACGCATGCTTTTCTAGATGAGCTTTTGGAGAGGAGAACTACAAAGGCAAACAAGTGGTTTAACTAACTAAAAATGAGGTTCATTACTAGGTTACCTTACAGTTGTGGGGTTTTGTAATCTTTTCCATCTCAATTAAAAAGGGCAGATTATCAGGTTTATTTAAGAGAGTGTTTAGCATGTATACCGCATGTATTTTTTTGGTAGTTTAGTTGCCAAGAAAAGTAAAAGTATTTAGCGTTAAGGAGTTTTAAAACTCTTCACCCTTTAGTATGAGCAACAGCAATAGCCAGCACCATTAATTAAAGAATTAACAAGTAACTGGCCCTATAATATCGTTAGGAAATATTGGTAGTAGTGCTCCATTCATTGCTTTTTTCAGACCTGGTATCATTAAGGGAACTCTTTTTATAGCAATACCACAGCAGCTCTCTTCTCTGTCTTACTCTGGCAGATGTTCAGTCCCGGTCAGGCACAGACAGAAGAGCCCTGAGGAGCCTCTGAATTCGTGTGCTATTGTCATTGCTTTAGGGTTTTTTTGTCATTTTAGTGTCTGTAATTTGTTAAAGGCAGCAAATCTTTTCACACGATTTTCCACGTATGATAAGAAAATCTGAATCTGTCAGATTAGCAACCAGTATAATTACGCTCAGTGTTCTCTTATGGCTGATAAGGTTTTTGTAATTTGTTGGATAATGTCACCTTGCATGGCTGTAGGGAGGGTACATCAGTATAAATCTGCCAAAAGAATGGCTAAAGTCCAAGAAACATTTTAAAGAATAATGTGGAAGGTATTCTATACAAACATTCAGGTTTATTCTTTTAACATTTAAATGATGGGAATAAATGATGGGTTGATATAATGTGATCAATTTGATTCTGTATTGCCATTTCTCATAACCCTGTGTACTTTATCCCAGAGATAGGCTTGCAACAAGGTTTGTGTACACATCAGAGGATTCAAATTAATAGTCCAGGATTGCTCCAAGGGGAGCAAGCTTATTGTTCTAGCAGATGCTCGGTTCCAGTGTATTTATTCGGCATGAAGAGCTACCCTGTGCTGTGTAGTCTCACTTTAAACATTATCATTAAACTTGTTTTCATTCCTTGTCTCTTAACAGTGGTCTGAATAATCTCAGCACCCTGGCCAGGAGATCCTTCTTGTCACCACACTGCCCAGCTATTCCCTGCCCGACCCGTAGAGGTAGCAGCATGAGGTGTCTACCCTGAGAAGAACCCCAAGATCCCAAAATCTGCTTTGCTCGCAGAGAACCTTCTGGTGAGTTCACAATGTCACATGGCACATGAGTAAAAATGGCAGGATGTGAGTGAACGTCTGGGAGTCCATGAAGGACCCAGGTGTTCAGGTTGGAAAAAATTGAAAAGAGAGGTTAGAGAGAGGCAGACACATGTTCGGCGAGCTGTGCATCTGGATGGGCTGCGTGCTGAGGTCGCATGCTTCACAGATGCAGTAGGAAGATAAAAGTGCATCTTTAAAAATATCAGATCTACCACAGCCAATGAAACTCATCATTAGCATCTGAAAGGCCTTTAAATGCAGCACATTGGAATCGCATAGATCAGCAATTCCCAACTAGGGATACTTGTACCCCAGTGGATACCTGTAAAAATTTTGATTATGCTTTATTAAACCTGTAAAACAGAAATTACGGTTCTACCGTTCTGTACTGTACTGTAAATAGTTCATCTCATTTGACAGTTTCTCTCAAAGATTAGAAAAAAAGTCTAATTGTGGGTGCTGTACTCACCACAATGGCGTTTTGATTGTATGTGATTATTTATGCTTGTTGAGCATGCTGTCAGTGGAATTGTAGTGCAGATTTAGGTCTCACGATGGAGCAAAGATCAGAGCCCATGCCCATGAGACTTGTCACCATCCACTCAGTCTGTTCCACATTTGGAGCTTCGCAGCCTGAGCCAAGAACAGTGACAGGTCTTATTTTCTCTAGTGTTCAGAGGAGTGACAGTCAGACCTCTCTTTAATGCGTGTTCGCCACCAGTGCTTAAGCGTTTAACCCTGGTCAGTGACTAGAGTCATTTATTTGGTCTGCTCCATGAGGCCAGGGCACACCGATGGCAGATGTTTCAACTTTTCCACTTGGGACCTCGGCTTCCAGATGGTCTCCTTCATGATTTGTACCTTCTCTTTATAGAATTTTGGCAGTGGAAATACTTGGAACTTGTGCGGTATACTGTTCCACTTGGTTTGATCCTGTGCCTTCTCGTTGATGTACTAGCACCCAGACGTTTTTACAAAGCTGTGGGGAGGCCTGCATGTGGCTGAAAAAGTGAACAGTGATTTTTAATTCCAATCCCATAGCAATGCTCGTTTGTCAAATCAAATTTAATTGGTGTCATATTTGACGTCTATCATAGATGCCTGAAGTGCCTGAAGATGCGCATAGTGATTATCAGAAACTGTTTACTATCAATTTGCTATCTTAGTGTGAGCTACAGACTGTAGGCATTGTTTGCTAACATACAGTTTAATTAATGAGCTGATGTCATGAATCAGGTGTGGTGAATATAGAAGACATTTAACATGTGCAGTGCTGTGGGTCTACAGGATCCAAGCAGTGTCCAAACGCCTTTCAAAGTAGGGCCAGAAAAGACCTCAATCAGAGGCCAACGGCTGTGGATTTTACGTGTATATACAGCAAATCCCATGATGTTCTAATGCAAATTGGAGTAAGTGAAAAGGATAAGGCATATAAATTCAATACAGCATAATGTTGTAAGTAGTAAAGCAGTAAGAAAAAAACGATTAATCAGTGTCTCCACAGCTGCTTCCTGATGGCAAAATGTTGTGGAAAATTTAATGAAGGCTAGCTTGTAATGGTTTCAAGCTTACCCAGTGGAAAATATGACAGTCTTTCCATAGACAATTAAGACCAACATGAAGCCCTTTGTTGGTTTTTTAGAACTTTTTTTGTCTTTTCTTCCATAGGGCTGTGTTCTGTTTTGGGCCAAGGGTAAATGAAAACATGTACATTAAAACAGATACAGCTGTTGAGTCTGAAAAAGTTCTAGGATCATTGGCACTTTGCTAAGTAATCCTAACCGTAGCACCTACAGGAAAATTAACATCAAATCACAACGTCTCCCGTCTGTGATGTGCATGTTTTTATACACCTCCTCCGGGAAAGTGTCATAAATCCATCTTAATGACCTATATGTGGTGCTGATGATCTTCCCATTTGCTTCCATGTCTTCCAGCATTGCACCAGTCCACAAATATGCAGCCGTTGTTTTTGGGAGTGGGTTATTTACAGAGAATGTTGCCGTTTTCAATTACCAAGCCATCCTGTAATTACTCTGCAGTGTATTGGACTTCTGGACTGCCTCATAGCTCCCTGTTCAGACCAGGGTACAGTTTGCTTCTCTGGAATCTAGTAACCAGTCTGGCCGCTCATTGATTGGTAACAGTATCTTGTGTGAGAGCAATCGTGTCCGGGCTTTTAGAGTGTCAGTTCAATTAGTCATGACCTAATGCTGAAAGGGATTTTTTTTAAATAGCTGTTGTGTTTTCTGTCAGCAAGCCCTGTCTTTTGACCCGACACACACAACACTCTGGCCATGGGCCTGTCCCCATCGAAGTCTCTTTAGTCTTAGAGAGAGAAAGAATACAGGTAGTGATAGAGGAGAGAGAAGTGGTACCCCGCATGGCTGTGATTGGTTTACACAGACCTCCCCATCAAACCTCTCCAAACTGTTGATGGTTTAGACATTGTTGCAAATAGGTATTTGCACATAATAACTGACTTTCTTAAATGCTGTTACTATTGATTAAGATAAATCACAGTATAATAAACTGAGGCTGTGGCTAATGTCTTATTTAATGTCTGATGTCAAGGCCGAGTCAAATTTCAGCGTATAGCAATTTGTTGAACGAGCAACCGTCTGGACAGACGATGTTATTTAAATAATCATCATTGATATGATTATAATGACAAGCTAATGGCTAATGTGTCCTGTTCCACTGCACTCTTTCCAAACTAATGAGTACGAGCAAGCGATTTCTCCCTCTTCTTTATGCGGCGATATTGTCCTTATGAAAGAATTGCCCATCATTTCCATGAATGCGAGTCTGTTGACGCTTGATTTTTTTCCGGTACATTCAGTCTCTCATTCTCGCCTAGTCGCTGGCATCACAGCTGCCAGATAATTACGCATTCGACCAAATGTCTTGAAGGGTTGTATGCACCTCATTTCCGGCATCGCGCAGCCCACACAGGCAGTGTTGGATGGGCTGGGTTGTGTAACTGAAGCCCCTTTCATAACGCAATTCATCACCACCGTAACTCTGCAATGGTATTCATGCCTTCTCCACCCACATAGGAACTGTCACCCACTCTCCTCACCCCGCCTCGAGATGGCTGTAGATGCTTCCCACACATACTTTCTCTCTAGCACACACAGAAACGTTCAGGCTCTCCTGTGCAGAGTGTTAAAAATACTTCCCCTTTTTCTTTAATGGCTTCCTCTCTACTCCCTGTGCAGTAGCTTTGAAGACTGGTTGATTCTTCTGAACTGCAAGTGCAACTGGCTTTTCATGTGCTCCTATTCCGTCCTTGCTTTGTAAGTATTGTTGAGTTATGGAGGCCCTGTGACCTTGGAAGACTGATTGTGATTCAGATATCGTAGATGTGAAGAACACCCCTCCACTGACCATCTGGACATGATATTAACAGGCTTGCGTCTCTGCACTGACCTCTCACCCAGTTTTGTGTGGAGTTGTATAAGAGGTCTGCCTGAGATTCATCTTTAGGGTCTTAATGAGGAGTCTGTATGAGACACCAGGGGACTGACTCACACACATTTTGGTTGATACCTCCTCCCGTCCTGCTAACACAGAGCAAAACTGTACCACAGAGTTGCTGGATGAGCAAAAGGTGAATCTTGTGGGAAGCTGAGATAAACTGCACAGACAAAAGTTTTGAGTGAGTAAAGGAAAGGTGATATGAGGATAGAATTAGGGGGCCATAATTCAAGATTGTCTAAGAAATGTCCTTTCATAGAATGAGCAGACGGTGCTTTTTCAGTTCGTCAGATTGTTAAAGTTAAATGGAAGAACAGCTAATGAGATCATTCCCTAATACAGTTGAGATTGCTTGAATAATTGCTCTGAAAAGACATGTGCCAGTTCCTTTAAAAAACAAGACTATTGTGGTATTCTTACCTCAGTCTATTTTCAGACTCTTTCTCATCTTCTCTATGCCAGATGATAAAGCCAGTTGGAGTAGTAAAAATTGCCTCCATCACTAATGAGTTGGGATAGATGGAACAAAATCCATGGAAAATCAGCACAGCAGCCTCTACTCCTCTGCAAGAATACTTGTTTTATGTACACTTGAAATTCCCTTATGGCAGTAAAGCTTCTCTTGAGACAAAAAGCAAAATGCAGATACACAACAACAGTACATACACAAATAAGGTGTAGTGATAGTGATGTGGCAAGAAATAGTTAAGGAACTGACCACGATTGTTTTGGCCACAGGAATTTGTCACTATAACCTCTATAACCACTGAATGGAAACAATTAGCAGCCTGTTGAATTATTCAGGATCTGTCCTACAAGGGACATAAAAATTGTGCCAGTTGGACTTAGGGAAATGAGATCTGGCTTGTGTACCTCCCCAGCATTATGGCTGTGATGTCACGGGGGAGTAGATAAAAGGTGGAACCCAATCTCTGGAACATAGTGCCCAGGGTGACCAAATGCACCTCAGTGAAGTACATGATCTAGTAACCCTGTCTGCCTCCGAAGAGTCTATTAGCTTAAGTATGCAAACAAATTCACATACTGTATATACACCTTCTGATTCACCCCAGGCTATTTACACTACTGTAACTGCATGTCTTTACGCTTAAACTTGTAGATCACAGAATAAAGGTCTTTGCATTGTAAAACAACCACTCCCAAAAGTTGGGAGCTGGAAACAGACAAGCTCGACTGAATTACCATATGTTTATTGCTATAACCCAGCAACTTTGGCAGGAGTTAAACAGCCAGGCAGCTGATAATCACCGTGTTAAAGAGCATGACTCAGAATAATTCAAGAACATACTTTGGCAAAATACCTTTATTCCAGGTCTACTTCTGTTTTATCCTTTGCTTATTTGTTCAGTTATATATTTGTGTCCTGCAGTGAACTTCAGAGAGATTTCTACTGCATAATGGCTTTAAGTCTGTTATAATAGCACTTTAAAAAGACAGGGAGTCTCCCTTCAAGTGGAAAGGATATCCAAATGGCTTAGAATGGTGACATAATGCCTCTTCAAATCCTTTTAGAACTGTCGCACCATGTAGATTCATTGACAGTCCGACTCTGTTGAAGAATGCAGCTAATCCTTTAACTGAATTCTGACAGCAGAACTGTAAAACGCATAATCCTTGCATTAGATTAGGTGGTGTATTTTTATTTATGAGCAAGTGTCCTCATAAAGGTTATGTTCTTTATTATAGTGCCCCACACTTGGTGTAGTGAAACAGGGCAGGGTAGACAACAGACAGCAGTGTACTCAGCCATACAAGAATCACAATAATCTTTGGGCATAAACAAGTTTCATAACCATCTAGCAAGTGCAACATGGGGTGGATAAAAAACTGTATGTGTATGTGTGGGCATGCATGTTGAAAAAAGAACAGTAAATATTGTGTAATATTATTCACAGGGTACGAGTGTCAGTAAGCAGAAGAACCCCATGTCTTTTTGGATACTTGTATAACCTTTTTTGGGTTTATGTAATTTGACTTATTTTATTCTGAATTTTGTTGGATTTGCTGTGAATGCTACTGCTCTTAGCCTTTTGACCGTGTGTGTGTATGTGTGTGTCCCACACATTTGCTGACAGATAGTAAGCATATCCTTTTGCCTCTAAAAAATGTGATTCAAAATTTTTTAACCTACCTTAGAAACTAGATTATGCAGTTCATTCAGTAGATATTGTTACTTTACAAAGAAACTATTTTTACCTTTCTATTGTCCTCAATTTTGTCCATGCTTGCCAATTCTGCTGCTAATCATGTAACCAACATGTTTTAAGTGAAGGTTTACCTTCATATTATTCTTTTAAATTCTCTTTGAGTAACAGATGTGTAGGAGGGCAGAGGGGATGGTACTATAGTATTATGCAAATATAGTGAATACAGCTGTAAATGCAGCTTTCTAACTTACATAATTGGGCCGAACTGTTTTCGTGCTTGTTGCTGTAGGAAACAATGCCAGATAAAGTTGCTTTACATTTAAAATTGCTACCCTGGTGCAGCTGCAACTCTGTAGCCCAACACATAGTTTGTCTTGGTTTGTGAACACATACTTCCATGTGTCAGAAATGGAAGAAAATTAAAACAAAACTAACCAAAAGTTCATGTTCAATGTGCTATAAATACCAGTGGCTTTTCTGCACTGCTATTTTTAGTGCTCACATCGCATTCTAGACACCAGCGTCACACAGTTTCCTCACGCATACTCATACACGGCCGTTTGTTGCAATCAGAGCACGTCAGATATATATTGCATCTTGTTCTGCATTTTCTCTTTACGAACACATCCACTCTGTATTTGAGTACATACTGTACCTTGAGGCTGTGTTTTGCTCTGTAACTCTCCCACATTTGTCCTGTGTTCACTGTGTTGTTGTTAAATCTTAAGGAAGTAAATGCTCAGAGCTTGCCCTTTAAACACCCACACACATTACGTCGACTGTCATTTGCATTCCGTGGGCTATTTTTATACACTTGTGTCTTTTTAGGAAATGAGTGGGCAAGGTTGTTAATGATGACTCATGAGCACAGGGAGGTGGTAGCTCCATTGAAAAGCGTTGACACGTTTGCTAGGCGCAAAGTACACAGCTGGTACGTCTGTGCAACTGCTTAATAAGATAAGAAAGCAAGCTGTAATTTAAGTATGACATAGTCACATGATCAACCGTCATTCTGTTTTTGTTTCCCTAGCAAGACATCAGCTTTCAAAATAAGGTAGTAAATAAACAAGTAGCATTTATTTCTTTAATACATATTGAACAACAAACTTTGAAAAGCAATGCTTAAGCTGCAACCAATTTACTGTCATTTCTTCTTTTTATAGATATTGAAAAATCAGTGGACCTTGAACAGAAGAAAAAGAAGTTTGAAGAAAGCAGAAAGTGAATGGATTGCAGTATGCTAAAATAATGAGTGATGGAAACATCGGCCTGATTCACAGAGGATGTATTTTACATTTTAATGCAAGAGTAACACTTTTGCAAAATGGAAATGGAAGGACCTTTTGTTTAGGTGTCACTTCAGTAACTCACCTGGCATAACAACCTGCTTTAATGCAAATTAGCCAGCACCATTTTAAGAAACCACACTGAAGTAAGAAAAATGGAGCCACGTGAAACTGCTGTTGGTCCAAAATGCACCAAGGATCAACGGGAAAAGAACCCCTTACAAAGAAAATGGGCATCTGAGCCATCTGCTACAAAAAGGAGTACCTTTGCAGATCCAGATGTTAAAAGACATTCACATCGTGAGCAAAGTCTTACAAGTGGGACAAGCCTTGCAAGCTCAACTCAAAAGTTTAGCTCTGGAACACTACTGTCATCTGCAGTGACACAGTCATCACAAGAAAATCAGTTTCAACAGGTCTTCCCTCAGCCTTACTCATACCAATTGCCATATTCATACCCACAGGAGCCTTTCCCGGGTGGTACAAAACCACAACCTGGGTTGGAGACCCAAACCTGGCCCTTCTCTGGCCAACTACAATCTCTGCCGCCAGATGATATGTTTTCGGCACACTCCCGCTCTCATGGAGTCTTTCCTCGTCAGAAGTCCCCAGCGGCTTTTGGACAGTTTCCCCAATCTGGACCTGAGCAGCCAGATGAAATTCATAAGAAAGAACAAAAACCCAAAAAGCCAGGAAAGTACATATGTCACTACTGTGGTAGGGCATGTGCTAAACCCAGCGTGCTTAAAAAACACATACGATCACACACTGGGGAGAGACCATATCCGTGTGTTCCTTGTGGCTTCTCGTTCAAAACCAAGAGCAATTTGTATAAACATCGAAAATCTCATGCCCATGCAATTAAAGCGGGACTTGTTCCATTTTCTGAGCTAGCAACTCGAACAGATGCTGATCAAGCATCTTCAGTTGGAGAAGTTGAGGCTCACTCTGATGGTGAACAAAGCACTGACACTGACGAAGAAACTGCAGAAGGTGCAATGTTCCCTGAAAAACGCAGTCCACAAATATCTTTTGAGTCTGATAAGAGTCTAATGGAAAGGGGGCCGGCATATGCTGATCCAGCAGAGGAACTGTCTGTGGCATCTATGAAAGTGCCTATATTAATTGTTCCAAAACAAGGGGTACCATCGATGGCCACAGAGTGTCCACAGTTCACAGAAATTAAAGGCTCAATTATTGCTGGACAGATGGGCAGGGGAGATGAATCTCATACTGTTAAACGGAGACTTGCCCTAAGACTCACTGAGAAAAAGGACCAGGATTCAGAACCGTCTCAAAATCTCTTAAGCCCCCACAGCAAAGGCAGCACTGATTCTGGTTATTTTTCCCGTTCAGAAAGTGCTGAACAACAGATTAGTCCACCTAACACCAATGCAAAGTCATATGAAGAGATAATGTTTGGAAGAACATGGTACCACAAAAGCAACACCAGATCTAGACAATCAGTCACAATTAGCATGACAGCTATTGCCAGTCAAGATGCTAATATCAATGTCAACAAGACTAGTGTCATGCAGAAGTTGGTCATAGGAAAAACATCAGAGGGTCATGTATTTTATCAAAGTGATTTTGCAGATTCACAACTAGTTCCTGGCTGTGACCCAAAACGGTATCATCCTGGCTCTTGCCAAACCAATGCAGGTCTTTTAGAAGCACCCTCTGATTCAGGAACACTTATTAGGAGTAACTCAATGCCAACACCTTCCCCTACAAACCTCAATGTTCCACCAAGTCTAAGAGGAAGTCACTCTTTTGATGAGATGATGACCCAAGATGATGTTTTTTATCAAGGAGCTGCTGGTCTGAAGAGGTTAAGGAGACAGGCCGCTTTTGAACACTCTGTCCAAGAAGGGCATGGAGAATCTGAAAACTATGGAAAAATCACAGGTCCAAACTCAAGTATGAGAATGGGAGACAGAAGTCATGTGATGCCAGAATTCAAAGGCTCTGGGTCAGAGATTGCTTGTCCAGAGGTTCGCACTGCATATAGTTCATATGGTACAAAGGTGGGAATTACAGAGTTTACCACAAGAAAACGGCGCATGAAAAAGAGTGTTGGTGAAGAGGAAGATTGCATTGGACAAGATGATGGCAGTTGGAGTGGCTCTATTGAAATGACAGGGGAATATGATCTAAGGCAAGGAAGTCAAGATTCTTCAAAGGCTGCTCCTACCAGTAAGGGAACTATGTTTAGAGCCCATAGCCCATCAGACAGTTTTGACAGAGGCCCATGTATGACTCCAGAGGATGTGGTACTTGTTCAAGATTCAGACACAAAAACAGCTGGTAATGTTATATCTGTCATTCAACATACTAATTCGCTCAGCAGGCCAAACTCATTTGAGAAATCTGAATCAATTGAGCATCCATTTTATCAACCTGATAAGCCTTCTGGTCATCTTTATGAGTCATCAGACACAGAAAACATTGATGATGTTCAGAGCCCTGTTTCTCATCACAGATCAGAAAGCATGGAACATCAGCAGCAGGGTGACAACGAACATGGGTCATTCTCTTCTAACTCAATGTATCACATGTCCCACAAACTTGTACGACAGCCCAACATTCAAGTGCCTGAAATTAGAGTTACAGAGGAGCCTGATAAACCAGAAAAAGAACCTGATGTACAAGTGAAAGAACCAGAGAAACATGTTGAGGAATTTCAGTGGCCACAAAGAAGTGAAACTTTGTCCCAGCTTCCTGCTGAGAAGCTGCCCCCAAAGAAGAAACGTCTGCGCCTTGCAGATTTGGAGCACTCTTCCGGGGAGTCCAGCTTTGAGTCCACTTGCACTAGCCTTTCAAGAAGCCCTAGTCAAGAAAGTAATTTGTCTCATAGCTCAAGTTTTTCAATGTCATTTGACAGAGAGGAATCCATAAAATCAGTGTCCCCATCTAAGCAAGAAGACTTTGGTAAACAGTCTGAGTTCTTAACTGTTCCAGGCAGTGGCCATTCTCTGTCTTTACCAGGCCATCATCAAAGAGAGATGCGACGCTCTTCATCAGAACAGGCACCTTGTGTTTTGCCCACTGAAGTACCAGAAATCCGCAGTAAATCATTTGATTATGGCAGTCTTTCAAGTAGTTCCAGACAAGGAGAAGTATATACAAGTGCTTCGGCTATGAAGGAGCGTAGACGTGGTTATCTTGTTAGACAGGCATCCCTTAGTGTCTATCCTGAAGTAGTGGTTCAAGAGCCAGTCTCAGAGTTTAATATTAAGCAAGAGCATTCTGACCATTTTCCTCAAGGTGCTTTAATTGGTACATCCTATTGTGCAACCAGCGACTTGACAAAACCCAGAAGAGGTGTACAGTCAGCTTATGGATCCCATCATTTGCTGCAGCAGAGTATCAGTGAGGACAGTCAATCAGACGATCAATTATCGAACACTCCTCGCTTGCCTGCACAACTTTCAACTGATAGTGAGCATTCAGTGCATGAGCATATGAGCCAGGATATAATCCAGCACTCTTCACTTACAAGCAACATGGCATCCTCACCTTTATTGCCATTTCAGCCAATGCTCTGGCATCCGGAATCAACACAAAGACACAAACAGCACCTTGCTTTCCAGACACATCGGTTACAGAAACTACATATCAGACCAAATCTACAGCCCATGCTACAGAAACCACACCAAACCCCTCATCAAGTTCAGGTGCAAACAGACTCAAAATCTGATGGTCACAACTATCCATATCCTTCAAAAGCTTCCCCGCAGCTTGGGGTTTTGTCATCTAAAGTTCTTACTACAAACTTCTTACAACAAGTTCAACCTATCTTTGCAACTCAGAATGCAGGATCACAGTCATCACTCCCTAGAATGCTGGTTCCTGTCAGGATCCAGACTAATGTGCCATCTTATGGTAGTGTTATGTATACAAGTGTTTCACAAATCCTTGTTACTCATGCTCAGAGTACACCTTCTGTTAGAGTTATATGCACAGACAATGTATCTACTGCTTCACTAACAGGCACTGCATCAAAGCCTCAAGTAGGGATTAATTTATCCAAAATATTAGGACCTTCTGGTGGGTCCTTACATTTTCCACAATGGAAAGTTCCTGAATATTTACCTGGAACCCTTAACACAGGAATTCCTCTGTCTTTGACATCAGGAACTATCTCTACCACAGATGCATCCTCTAGTATTGGGGGAAGCAAGAGAATGTTGTCTCCAGCCAGCAGTCTTGAGCTCTTTATTAAAACTAAACAACAGAAACGCGTCAAGGATGAGAAGATGTATGGTCAGATAGTGAAAGAGCTTAGTGCAGTTGAATTGAGCAATTCCAGTGCACCAAAAGATAAGTCCCCCAAACCAGAATTTTTAAACAGAAATGACTCAATAGATGAACAAGAGAGGATGTCATCATCTCCGCCCACTGATTTTGTACCTTCTAAATTCCTTGCATACCCATCTGCACCTCATTTACCTGATGTGCCACCAAAGGATAACTTTATTCCACCCTTGCAAATTATCACAAAGGTAGCCAATAGAGCAGATTCTCCAGAAGAGCTTGATGTAGATGAGTCCACCCCAGATTCAAGCCCAAGCCCACATTCAGTGATCTCCACAAGTGATACTCAGGAAGAATCTAAGCAGATCATGGGTAATAAGGTTCCTGTAAACATGCTGGTGCAACTAGCTGCCAATCAGGGTGGTGGAGCTGTTGGTAGCACTCTCCTGCTTACTGATCTGGCAGATTTCCATCAGTTTTATCAATTCCCAAGTCTTCGTACACCAACCAGTGTCAGTTGGTGTTTCCTAAATTATACCAAGCCAAATTATGCACAGACAACTCCTCTAAGCTCGGTGTATGGTTCTTGGTGTGTCAGCTCTTACAACCCCAATCCACTCAATCTCAGCACCAAGGCCAGCCTGGCACTCCTTTGTTCCAAACAGAGGAAGAATACGGAGATGTATACAATGGCTGCTATGTATCAACCTGGCACTGGAAAGCTTGTTTCATCCCGGCGATGGAACAAAAAGTTTGAGCAGGTAGCAGAATTCTTCAAGAGTAAAATGAAACATTCTTTCAAATAACCATGATCATTTCTTTACACTGACTTAAAGCTGCAATTTGTAACTTCATTTGGGTTAAAAATGAAGAAAAATCACTAATTGAGCAAGTGACAGATCAGAGTTCAGCGAGGCTAAAGTTACAGTTTGCAGCTTTAGCACTTATATATAATATATAGGTTGATGTAAATATACAGTTACATATTTTCAATTTGTTACATCAAGGTTAAAAATGCAAATTTACAGACCAACTTATTTTGGTTATGTTTAAACTTCACATTTAAGGATTCATCATTCAAACTGTCTAATGTTTACATATTTCAGCTGAAGACAGAGATTATACAGTTGGATGTTGGTAAATTTGGAAAGAAAATGAAGGGCATCAGCTCAAGAGACAGGGGAAAAGAGGACCACGGAGAAAAAGAAGCTTCTTCAAAGCAGGCTGAACCCACTCGCATCAAAATCTTTGAAGGAGGGTATGTGATGTGTGTGACTATTTTTGAACATCTAACTTAATGCTTTTTGATATGAGAAAGGCTCCCTCTTCTGAACTCCAATTAAATTTTAACACTGCTGGGAAACAAATATTAGGAGCTGAGAAACCCAATATTTATCAACATTCAAATTAATTTCATGGTGCGTTATTTGATTGTTAGAATGTCGTGTTCTATATGCCTTCTATATTGACTAATTGTTGAGGTGGTATGACTGTCCAAAAACTGCCAAAACTTCAAAAAATCCTGGGCAAAAAATCCTGGGCAAAAAAAAAAAATCAAAAAGCCTTGAATGAACACAGCTGTGAAAATGTTTCAGTTCAAAACGGCTGAGCTAAGACACACAATTCATAAAAGAATCATACCTTCCAAATGCATAATGTGAGCTTTGATGTATTTTATTTTAATTCCCATCAGCATTCACCGATATGTTCGATACCCTCCAGTAATGTTAATAAGTCTTGCCTTGTTTTCTTTTCAGGTATAAATCCAATGAGGACTATGTTTATGTGCGTGGCCGAGGCCGGGGAAAGTACATCTGTGAGGAGTGCGGGATCCGTTGTAAAAAGCCAAGCATGCTGAAGAAACATATTCGCACACACACAGATGTCAGGCCATATGTTTGCAAGTTCTGCAACTTCGCTTTTAAAACAAAAGGTGGGTTCTCTCCATTTCCAACAACCACACGCATGCAAATGTCTACATAAGATCTTTATCTACATAAGAGATTTAATAGCTTAAACTAATAATTCATCAACTTTTTCCTTTGAAAAACATATATTTGTCAGTTTCACATTAAAAAATCTATGCAATATGGATAAATTCAGGGTTATACATGACATTTTTCATGCCATAAAGTAGAACAAACACTTTAAATCTGTTTACAGGAAACCTTACAAAACACATGAAGTCGAAAGCTCACATGAAAAAGTGCTTAGAGCTTGGAGTGTCTGTAACATCTGTGGATGAAGCGGAGGCTGAAGAACCAGGTACGCTTCAGACTCTGGTTTGGGAGCAGCCAGTATATTGTAATATATGCTGCTCTCTGGAAGTAGTACTAGTACATGAGCCTAATTAGAAACAGCAGCCCTGCTACTACCAGTTTTAAATTAAATAATCATGTTAGAACCCTCGATTAAAACCTCAAGATTCCAATTTGGATCACATCTGTTATCAGAGCAAAGAAACTCAGTACCCTTTTTAGGCCACCTGAGATTTACATATTTTGTTTAAAAAAAGTAAAGAGCCAACATTATATTATCATAATCTATCAAGATACCTGTTGATAAAAACTGTAATTGTTCGTGTTTTTCCCAGATACCACTGAGGAGGTCCAAAGAACATCTGAGAAGATTGCAGAACACCAGTTCTCTGATGCTGATGACTCAGAGGGAGCAGAGGAGGATGGTGATGAAGTTGATGAAGATGAGGATGATGATGATGAGTATGATGGTGATTCGACACCGAAGACACGGTCTCGAAGCACGAGCCCACAGCCATGTGCTATTCCCCCACTTCCCATCACTGCGGTTGCTGCTTCACAGGAATCCATCCCAGGATCCCTTGTTTCTGCCTCTAAACAGCCCCTTTTCACTTATTTCACCAGTCTGCCCAGTATTCAGATCACCCAACTCACGGCACCCAGTGAGAAACCTGGGGAGGCCCAAATGGCAGAATACCAGAAACTCCTTCAAGGGGCTCTGGGTGAAGATCACAAAACCAGACTGGATGTTCCTAGTTCCATGGATGAAGACCTTACTCTCTCTCCAGAACACAGCTCATCCTCATTTGACTTCTCCCCGTCCCGCCTCTCTTCACCAGGCTGTGATTCCTCCCCTCTTAGAGAAAGTTCACCATCCTTTAGAAGGTATCTGTCCCCACGAAGGGACCTCTCCCCACGTGGCCGTTTGTCACCAAGGCGAGAAGTGTCTCCACTTAGGCATATCTCCCCCAGGCGGGATGTTTATAGAAGGGATCTGTCACCGAGGAGGGACCTTTCTCCTAGAGGGCATCTCTCCCCCATCTCCCACACCGGACGGCCGACATCCCCAGGAAGGGATCTCTCGGGCAGACTGTCTCCCAGAAGCCGTCACAGGGGCATGTTCAGACCTGTGTCCCCCAGGAGAAGCCTTCATTATCAAACTGGTCCATGGACACCCAGCCCCAGTCCACAAGCAGAGATGATATCATTAAGCCAAAAGACCAAAACCCATCCAGAACTGGAGATGGTAAGTAACTGTCTTTACCTCATACTGTAATTTAACATGATGGCACAAGTAAGTATTAGATTTGTTTTTAGAAATTTGAAAAAAGGTAATAATCTGTTCTTATGAACTTTCTTGTTCTTAATGTAAAGAACATCTATCTACAGTTTCAGGTTTTGTTGTGTGTTCTTTAACATTTCTTAGCTACAAAAACTCAGCTAACCTATTTAAAGGTGTATCTATATTGTCAAATACTAAAAAAAAAAAGATTATGGTAGGATATATTGTCCCTCAAAGCTTATTTATTACCTATGAGTAGAGGTACTCTAAAGTGAAATTTGTTGTTTCTAGCTTGAACAAAGTAGCTGGGCTTATGTTTTGAATATTGCAAATTATTCTACTAGTTGCTAGGCAACCATACATTCCATCAATCCTAAATTTACACAAAATGTCACAGCCCCTAGATGAACGATTTTTCACTATAGTAATAAAAAGTTACAGCCGTTCACAGTAAGGAAGAAGAATTGCCATAGGATACACAAGAGGCAAGAGGAGACCAGCATATGTTGGATTCCTAAAGTATACAAAGCTCAGATATACAATTGCAAAATATCTCATGAATGTCTTACTAAAAGTAAGCTGCAGTGATAGCCATAACATCTTTAACAGCGCCTAACTTATGATGTGTTATAATGTGTTGTCTTTCTTATCAAACCATAGGACGGGGGAATTTTATTTATATATTATTTGATTATAAACCCCTTGGAAACAGTGTTTGTGCTGTATAGTAATTCATTAGATCATGCCACCTAACATATGAATTTAGCTTCATAAGGGGTTTTTGATCTTTTTAAATCACTGCTGTAAAGACAAATGGATTTTTTAACATTTGCTGGATTTCCTTACCATCTTGGAAAATGAGATTTTTGATAGCAATGTAATTCAATCATATCTTTCAACTGTTTAGGACCAGAGGGCTCGCAACACAGAAGCCCTCAGCATCAACCAGGGATTATTTAGCCACCTTCCCTTGCACTCCCAGCAACAAATCCGCACACCGTTGTCCATGATACCCATTGGCGGCATCCAGATGGTCCATTCTGTGCCGACTTCTGTCACCAGCCATGCCCACCCCACCCGCCTTCCCCTTCAAAAGAGCACATCAGAAGAATCCAACACCAGTGAGGTGTCCTTCCACCTTCCCCGGGGGAGAGGAGCCAGCTGCAGAGGCCCAGAAGACTCACCCCAAACACAAGAAAAGCCCGCTCCATCGCCTTCCTCGCAAAAGTCAAGGGAGGACAGCACAGACACGTCTGACAAGGAAAGCAAGCAGGAAGAGTGCATCAAAACATGCACCAAGGCGATTGCCTCTCTGTGCATTGCTTCTGAGGAAACTCCTGAAACATTATCAGGTCCCACCAATCCTTTCCATCAGCAGGACAGTACGTCAACTGCGCAGCACTACCGCAGCTCTGAGATCAGTCACCCTCTACACTCCAGAGAAGAGAACAGCACGTCTACCGCATCAAAGACTCCAACAGCAGGCCATCCCACTCTCTACAGTATAGAGATGGCAGAGAGAGTGTCCGGCCAACAGGGCTGTGGAGAGAGGCCAGTGACCATAAAGAAAAGCGAAGATTTAAAAGACGATATAAACAACAGGTGAACACAGTCAAAAAGAGGGTGGTAAATTATGCGAACACCTTTTATATTGACACATGTACGCCCCATGCGAAATCAGTCGTTAAAATTGAACTGATTCAATATTCAGTGGTTTCCATGTACATGGATAGCATGCCTTTTGTAACACGGTTTGCTATATCAACTATAACAACTTTCTTATTTAAAGTTTTAAAGAATATACATATATGTTAACTTATATATGAGCCTGACCAAAATTGTGTATGGACTTTGGTACTTTTAAATGTACAGATGTGCGTGCCTTTTCTTTACTTTTTGCTTATATTCTTATAAGCATTAAACAGGAGGATATGTAAATTTATCACGTTTTGTGTATCTGCTTTGTAATAAATGCAATTTATCGTCTTTTTGGACACTTGAGTTTGAACGATGTGAAGTATCAATACATGTAAGGTTGCACTAAAACATATTTTTATATGAGTGAAATTAAATGGCTTTCGTGTACAGCAGCAATTCTATAATACTATTTATTGTATCATGTTTCATAAATTGTAAATTTTTCTTAATGTTGTGGATGCCTTTTCTATGTAAAGCATGGGTTTTGCTATTGCATTATTAGAGCAAAATTATAAACATAATATGGCTTTATATATTAGAAGTATGTCTGCATATACTTCTCAGTAAACTCAACCTAGAATTCTATGTAATTTAAATGTTTCTATACCTAGTATATAGATACACAATATATCTGCACATATGGTTTAGATTGACACCCTCATACGGTATGGTAGTTGGTTCTAAGTGCTTGTATCCTTCTTTTTCTTATTGGCTGGTAGCTGCACTAGTGAATTCACTGTTCACATTTTAAATATTAAGCATTAAGTAAACCAATTTCGGCACTTCTGCATTTTCTCCAGAGCTTACTGAGGTAGATGTAAAAGGTTTTTGCTCTTCTGTGAATTGTTGCTTGAAGTACTTGACTTGTTTATTAGTATGGGGAACATTCCAACAGATGTAAATACTGGATGCTTATGGTTCTGTACGCTCACAGCCATACATATTGAAGGAGTTTGTCATGGGCCATGTCATCAGTCCACAAATACTTTTTTTTGTTGTACATGCATAAACTCCAATACTGAGAACTTCTAAAATGCACCTTATGTTTCCTAAATCTTTGCAAAAAAACCCAAATTATATCACTTTGAGAACTGAGATTGCAAATACAGTTTGTTTTTGCTGAGTTGAAACAATCTAACTGAACTGGAGTACGGAGCCAGTGCACTCTTGTGTGTATATCTGTATTTTGTATTGTGTGTATATGATCTATGTAATTTACTCCTATGACATTTTTGTCAGTAGTCCCTGCTATTCACTTAACTGTATTAACTTGTCTTTAAAACATGAGGTAACAAAAGCACAAATCATTGTATTGAAACAAACAAACGGCAACAAAAATGGAATAAAAGACAAACTTGATTAAAAATAATACAAAATTAAAGGGTAACTGTGATGTTCAGTGGAAAAACAATAATATGTACAACCTCGGTTTTGACAATGAATCACAGCACAGGTAAAAAAAATACAGATTGTTTTGTTTTCAAATAAATACAACTATGGTAACTTTTGGTCTGTGATGTTTCAATACTTGTGTTTTTGCCAAAGATCTGGCACAAAATCAAATGCTTAAATGGTCTTTAATGTCTGTGTAATGGTGAAGAAAACAAAGAATATGAAAGGAATCAGACACAAAGAGTTCAATCCACAAAAATGTATTTTAGCAAAAACTGTATAAACTGTATCACCTAAACTTTAATACTTTAAATCAATGACATAAGCACGTTATATAATTATAATTTTTAGCATCTACTCATCTTCACATACAAATTTTGGTTCCTCATATTTCACTCGCGCCCTTGCTATTATACTACATAAAGAAATCACATTTACAGATGGATAATATCTGGTAATAACAGTAAAACTAAAAAAATAGTATTTTCCTTAACATTATTCTTTTTTTTGCATCGTGAAATAGTCCCAAAATAAGATCATCCATTTTTCATTTGTGTAGTATTTAACGTTCATAATTTTTTAACTGATAAAGGTGACATGGTCTCCTCCCAATTCTTATGTACATAAAGAATAGTTTCCCACGCCTCTCTCTATACAATGATTGTGCAATACTGTCTTATGTAACCAGAGAATTTTATGGGGCAAGCAGAAACTCGATAACGGTCATAAAAATGTGTGTAGCAGAATTGTATAGACATAGACATAAAATACCATTGTTAATACCACCCCTGAAAGCGCTCTTAAAAACCAATCAAAACAGCAGCCTTGTTTACAAGGATGTTCATTAGGATTAAGTGGGACACACAAACTAATAAAAGTGTGTAGATTATTCAGACAGACTTATATTTGCCTCTGCTGTTTTACATCTGAAGAGCCTTTGTACACATTGAATGTGGGTAAAATAATTTATAATTAGTATGTTAGGTCATATGTCCCACTTTCATGGGAACATGTTTGGAGCAGTTAGTGTTTTTTTAACTAGGCTATTTCTTGCCAAAAGAAAAAAACCACAGCCCACATTTTCCATGTGTAGTCCTTGTTCTTACTCATTCCTACAGTTTTATTCACGGCCACAACAGCATCTGTCCAGCTGGAGGTGACCAGAGGTCTTTTCTGACAGAACCTGCATGTAAAAGCTACAGGATGTGTGCCTGAAGACACAAGGAAAATTTACTGAGGTCTCGAACTAAACTCCTCACATTTCCAGTTTGTCAGTTTCACACAAACTGTAACATACAGCATGTGCTGGAGTCTGTACTTTGGCCTTTTCTTTAAGATATACTGCCATCTGGTGGCAGACGATATAACTGTTTATCCTAAAACGATACCGTATGGAAAGTCTCTTTCGTTAGACCTCCTGTGTATGTAAAAAGATCATGGGATATTTTCAAATCTTAGAAATATGTAATAAATTAACAGAACTTGAATTTTTGTGTGTCTGAACTATAAAGGTAAAATGTTTACAACACTGTGTATGAGTGATCAGGTCCAGAAGCACTGTTCTTCAGCTGTCAGATACTTATATCTATGTTTGGAAATTCAGAAATTCAGATTTAAGTATTACAGAAGGGGACCTTCTGATGGGTGATGTGGTTAATTTCGCTGCTCTTGTTTGGCTGGTCCCTTCTGTTTATTGAGACAGACACATATGGCTTGCCTGGAACCTCATAACAGGAACCAGACGTAAAGAAGACAGTGATGGTCTTCGAGTCAGACTTATAGCACTGTTTACAGTATTTTCCCTCCTGTGTCCTTGTGTGCTGAAAGGGTTGTGTAAAACTTTCCAAAATCAATTTAAAGCAAGTATATTCACCTTATTACTATAAAGCGCTTGCTAAAAAAAAAAAAATCACACTTCTAACTGCACTGATGTATCATGTATCACTAAAAGATGACTATGACATATAAGTTACTGAATTTCTGTGCACTCAGCTCTATTAATCCTAGCAGATAATCCTAGCAGTTAAAATAAAAAACAAGCCAGCACATCAGACAAATCAAACGGCCTAATATGCATTTATGTAATTGTTTTAGATGCCAATCCAAGATAAGAAAAAGCATTTAAACCATATGAACTGACAATGCGAGGATGATGTACAAGAACTGTGTGTTTGTATTTTTGTTTTTCTATTTTGTTCATTTCTGAAGTGGTGCCATTTTATGACACCATGATATAAATCTTTAAATGATTTTCCTCACATTGCCAGGTATGCCATTCAAGTTAAAAAGAAATAATACAAATATGACGAGGAAAAACAGAGTATTCAAGTCAAATGAGTATAAACTGAGATCACAGCTGCCACCTGTGATGTATTTGGAAACACTTTGGGAAAGAACAACATTAATTTTGCTTTGGCGGGCTGTGGAAAAGTTTAGGGCATGCAGGTACATACACAGAGGTTATTTTCCTTCCACAGAGCAGAGCCAGGGAGCCAAAAATCCAGCCAACTGTGGGAGATTTTCATTAATGCAGGACTCTAAATCACTTCATCAATGACCTCAAAGGTGTCATGTTTTTGCAGGGCATGAGCCAGGAGAGGACGTTTAGCTCGGCTTAATCACCTGGAAGCTGAAGTTTGCATTGTTTACACTGAGGACATATGATCAGGATAAGGACATGTAATATACAATGCCATCCATGGTGGAAGTGATCAGGCAGGCAGTAGAATAGTTGGGGTAGATGGAAGCGCAGCAAGACCTGTGTGACATATGCTAAAAAATCTGTTCTTCACTGTTGTTAAGTGGGATTTCAGGCTGCCTTTAGCCAAGGCATACCCAGCAAAGCATACCCACCCTCAAAGACTTTGTCGTCATTATACATACGGTACATTGATGGTTTCATGTATTCTTAAATGTCAATAGCAAGCTAACAATTAAGTCCCCTTTGTCTTTTACTTATATATTTATGTATTAGAGTAATTCAATTATATTACACACACACACACACATACATACATACATATATATATATATATATATGTCAAAAAACGAGGTAAGTTTGCATTTGTAACCGCTACTTTTTTACCTCAGAGTAATTGCTCAAATTCTTAAAGACCTTTTCTGAGCCCACTTATCTAAATGCAGCTTTTAAAATCTTTTCAGTATTTCAAGTAACAGTTGACCAACATGCGTTTTGCTGGCTGCATAATTACTATGATTCAGCACAAGAATAACATTCATTATCCTTCGGTTAACTTTTAATTAGCTTTGTTGACTTATCTAATTCATATGTTTTGTGCGTGGTTATTGGATTTATCAGACTCATTAACATTTTAATGTACAGACCACCTCAAGGAACAAACAACTCTCCAGAAATCCTAAAATCCTTAAGAACGTGTGCAGGTTGTATGTTCATCACATCACTGCGTTAACAGTTACCCAAACACACTAGACATTTTTTACTTTATACGTTAGCTCAAAATGTTCATGACTATTGCAAAGTAAATGTAAAAAAAGCTGCTTTTGTAAATGAACCATTTTAAGTCACAAATGGCGTTAATAATAATTCCACAAATCATGTAGAAAAGCAATGGTTGAAGGTACCCAACTATTATCTACATCATTTATACGTTAGCTCAAAATGTTCATGACTATTGCAAAGTAAATGTAAAAAAAGCTGCTTTTGTAAATGAACCATTTTAAGTCACAAATGGCGTTAATAATAATTCCACAAATCATGTAGAAAAGCAATCGGTTGAAGGTACCCAACTCTACAATCAAATTTTTCAAAATGCTCCATAGAAAAGCAATGGTTGAAGGTACCCAACTATTATCTACATCATCCTAATCCAATAAATGATTTCCAAACCCGTGTAATGAACCGAGCTCAAATACTCAGTTTAGCTGATGATTATCCGTATCACATGCGTTCATTTTAATGTTATGCAGACGTTTATCACAAACCAATTTTTGCTGTTACATCGTTTGACAGAATCCACCTTTTGCAGGTAGTGAGTTTTCCAACATGGCGACATTAACGTCATTTAATATGGAGGCTTCACTCACTTTAACTTGCTGATAAAGTGAATCAGACGGTGTTTGTCGTGATTTTCTAAATGATTTCCCGTGTGCCTAAAGTTTCCTCACCTTAAAACCAAATCCATCGTCGTTTCCCGAAAGTTTCCACAGTTTCCAGATCAGTGAACGTCTGACTGACCCAGACGTGCTGCTTTGCGCGGGAACCTGCAACACAACGCGGGAAATGACTAGATTCAAATAACCTGAGGTGTGCTGCTCGTTAACATATAATAATATAATACATATAATAAATAATAAAGCGATATCTACCTTTACAAACCCCGAGCTCCCAGTTTGTGCCTTTCATTCATTTTCTATACTCTGAACACTAGGCGGGGCAATAGCGCTCTTTTTCACCACCGAGATCACCTTCATTGTTTATTGAATCGGATTTAATGGGGTAAAACTGATGACATAATCATGACTGAAACTTTTAATAACACCTTCTCTATATCAGTGACAGAATCGCTGCTTGTTCTGATACAAAATCAGATTATTTCATGTGTGTTGACGTCATACCTATATTTTCTGAGACATTGTTTTTATTTAGCATTTTTGCTTTTAAGATCTATTATATACACTTAGTCAACACTGTCAGTGGATTAAAGTCCACAACATTCCCATAGAAAGGTTACCACTATAACAGATGGAAGGATTATACAGAAGGAATATGTCGAGACTTGGCACCATCCTCTCCAACATGCTCTGATGGGACAAAAAAATCACAAGTGATCATATTAAAGTTGAAGGTCCACAGTATATATGTTTGACAGAGATGACTAAAACAAAACACCACATAAATTTTAAAAACCAAAATATATGGGACACGTTACTACACCTTTGTAATATACAGCATTAAAATGGGCACTCGTGAACCCTTAAACAAGCATAGGACTAAAACAGTAAAAAATATATATAGTTCAAGTACTTGGTCAATGAAGCTGTGAAAAGCATTTGGAGGCTCTCACTCCTCCACATCACGGATCCAGTCACTATAGCCAGGGGCTGTGAGACCAAATATGTTGTTTTGTGTTGCAGCCAGCCTTTAATTATCTCTCCTGGATGCAAAACTAAGCTTAATCTGGACTAATGAGAAGTCAAAAAGTGAGCAAAATAAGAACCAAGTGCGGGAAAAAATAGCTTCTGTGGTGCTGTGTAGAATCTGTTCTCCCCACTGTGACAATAACAGGCCCGGTTAAAGAAGACTTCACGCTACAGCTTATATCGCCTATATTCTGTGTGCAGTGGAATCTAATCTAAATCTACCCGAGGTCTGAGATGATTTTGGTAACAATTGACAAAAAAATTAGACCAAGAATTGATGTTTATGTGAACGTTTCATGTAACTACAGAAAATGTTTAGCCAGTCAGAGGAACTCTCAGCAATTATGAGAGTCTGGCACACAGATGCTTATATTGAGATGTTTCAATTGGCTTTTTATTGTTTTAATTAAGATGGAGGTTAACCAAAATGGGCTTCCCTTGGTTTGAGAAAAAGACCTGGTCTGTCTATACATTTCCTTTCCAGGATGTAGCTTTGACTTTGTTCCTCCAACCTTCATTCCTAACATAGCATCGGAAAGAGCGGGAAATGAGGCCACAGAAATTCTCATGATATGCCAGTTCAAAGATAAAGTCCAACTCAATCTGATATTTGTGCACTTTAGTATTTAATCCATTTAAAACCTATATGACCCATTTATAATTAGATGCTTCATGAGAAAAACTGTGGAGAAACCTTCTTTCGTGTGGTTCCATAGAAGAACCAGAAGACCTGTCCACAGAGAAGCTCTCTCTACAATATCTGTGTCTCACCATCTCTACCACAGACACAGTGAGTTTTGTCAAACACCTGTTCCCAGCATCATAAAGATTAAATTGGCAGGGTGATCTAGAGATGAAGATGAGGGAGGAGGGTGGAGTACACTACAGAGCGGCAGGAGTTGTGAGAGACTCCACTGCCTGCTCTCTCTTTCTCTCTCTCTTCACACAGGTTTGGATAGATATCCTGGACACATGCTTGCCAATTAAAGCTTGGTGCACCTCTGTGATTTTTGCAGTTTGGGAACGGAGCATTATGGATTTTTTATTCTCATTCTTCATAAGTGCTATCGTTTTGATATTGGAACAACAAGGTAAATGTTGTGTTTTAAATTATATATGTCTAATCTGACTGTTACATGAGATGCTATTCTATAATGAAAGGATAAAAAGTGAGGATAAAATGTGATTCTTCAGCTGCACTTTGTCGATATTTTCTCATCTTATTTAAGTTAAATGTGTTTGTTTATACAACAAATTTTAAGAAACAAATTTTCTTTAATAATTTTTATTACTTTAATAATTTCAGGACATCAACAAATTGATAATGCTAAGAACAGAAAAGTAATATGTTGTGTTTGAAGTTCTCTTATGTTGTTCGCAAATAATGACATCTGACATTTGTTAGCATGCTGAGAATAGCTAGCTGCTTCTATTTGCCAAGTGAACATGTTGCAAATAAATTTAAAGAAAAAAACAGACTTTTTACAACACCAGTCACATTATGCAGTTAGCCGTGAAATAATACGTAGATGAGTTGGATTGAACTGTTGAATTAGGGTTAAATGTGCCGTTAAATTATGTCAAATCCCCCCGTGTGGCGATGTACACCATCTCCCAGCACTTCCACAGACCACAGAACATGTTACTTCCCCCAAAGAGCCACACGGATTGGCTCATAATCTGCTGTAGCTGGAGGTATCGTAGCGAGGATTTGCGCTGTGGGTAGGCTTAAATTTATTAGAGGTGGAGAGTTCATAGCCAGTGCATGCTTTCTCTATAAACATTAGTTCACTGAATAAGAAAGAGAGGGTTTAGAAATTTTAGAAACTGTGATAATTTTTGATTTTACAAGAGCGTTTCATGTGTTTAAATGGTCACAGAACCCGAATCAACTAAGATAAAGATGGCTGCACACAGGCCCACAATACCGCCATTATAAAGTTTGTTATGAAGCTCTTTAGTTTCAGTGCTGGATTAATTCTGTATGCGGTGCAAGTTTTAGGCTATCACAATATATAACAAGGTTATTGCAAGCTGAGAGCTGGAACCAAATTGAATATGATGCTTTTCTGTTCTGTAGTTTCGAGTTTCAATGTAGTCAGACTATAGATTTCAAACTACTGAGGAAATATTTACATGTCTGAATCTAGATTAACTTTAAGGTTAACCACATAAAACATGTCGCTGCTTCTCAGGTGAAGAACATCTGTTTAAATGATGGTGGTTATGGATTTATGTCTTACTTGTCTTTCCTATGCTGATTCCCATTGGCAGTTCTCCCTCTCTTCAGGGCACGGGTCACAAAATTAAATTTTTCTCGGAAAACAAACCCTGTTCCACACAGCTTACCTACGGGTTGATGTCTAGTGTCATACCACTGATGAAGATTTCCTGATTGTATCGCTCTCACGATTGAGGGTAGGGTGGACTATAGTCAGTATGTGAATTATGTCTGGCATTTTAAGCAGACATTCCAATGGTTTGTAATAGAATTTAACTTGAACTCCATATTTGAGGTATCCTGTAGCACGCATCTACATGCACTATATGCAGGAATCCTACAGGCATCAGATGTGGATGGCCACTGATTCGTATTTGCTGTCTTTCAATACAATCCACATGGGACACATGGCTTATTCACCTCAACCTTAATGAAGCTAAACTGTAAACTATTCTGTTTTCATTCTGTTTCATCATTTTGATAACAACGTACAACAATTCTAAATCGTTGCATATAAAAACCTTCACAATTAATAATCTATAAGAAAGAGACCACTAAGCCACAACAGTGTCTATACAGCAGAAACACGACATGTTACCGTAAATTCAAAAATATATCAAACATGCTGCGCTGACAAATATTTAGATAATTTTAGGGGTTGGATCACATCAAAGCAAAAACCTTATGCTTTAAAAGCTGGACTAGCAGGATACTAAACCGGTTAAATAAAATGAAACCTATATGCTCTATAGTTTCTACGTGGACTTTCGTTATTTAAAGTTTTTACAGCATAAAAGAAGTATATGTAGTTTTTATATAATCTATAAGTCCTAACAGTTCTATATAGTAACTTCTCTTGTTGTATGCAGCCCACACAGCATCCCTGTCAGTCCCACAATCCCATGCCAACAGAAGCCCGTCTGTAAACTCTGCTCTACAAATGCACCGTCGTGAGAAACGCTGCTCCTGTGAAAACCTGAGGGACAAGGAATGCGTTTACTTCTGCCACATAGGAATTGTTTGGGTCGACACACCCAGGTACACCAGCCTCACATGGACCAAAGATGTACGAAGGGAGATTTATGAAGACATATCTGAGTTATATATAGTTTAAAAACTAGAACTAATGGATGAAAATGTAGAGAAATAAATGTGGAGGTTGATGTGGGGAGTGATGGTGGTAACCTGTACACGCTGAAAGCACATATCTGGTTGTATTTAAGCATGCGGTTTCACTGATGTGGCCCACGCATGGAGACCTGAGGACAGGCAGCCTGGCTTTAGTGAAAAACAACCTAAAAACCAGAGACTGAAGGTCTGGCTCCTGAGAAATTAAATAACTAGCTGAGTGTGAACTCTTTCACATCTGCTCAGCTAACAGGAAACATTCTCAGAACGCTGGCTAACATTTTCTAAAAGTTTTCTCAAAGTTATCAATAAGTTCTTGCACTTTTTTTCTTGAACTTTTTTAACGTTATATGTCATATATCAAAAACATTATGCATAAGCTGTTAGTGTTAGTGGAACGTTTTAAAAGGGTATTGAATTAAACAAATTGAAAAGCATTCTTATAACAAAGCAATAACGTTAATACAACATCAAAAATAGACGTTTTGAATGTTTTGTTACTTAATGGAAACATTTAACAACCTAAAATTATTAGCTGGGGCAAAGCTGGGCAGATGACACCAAATTGTCTTAGATTTACTCTGCTTACAAATGTATAATGAAGTCAAAGGTTATTGGTACTTTTATATCATTGTGGTTTATTAAAAACATTCACAGGTTTTCGGTGCATTCTAATAAACATGCTGTTTTCTTTCAGTCAGGTCGTCCCCTACGGGGTGGGTGCGCTCCAAACTCGTCTGAGGAGAGATGTGAAGCGTTGTCTTTGCACAAACAGGAGGGACACAAAGTGCCTGGTGTTCTGCTCTCACCTAGATCTCCAGCAAGAGTGAGTGACAACCCAACATTCACTCTATTTCACACACTGTTGCATGGAAACTTTACACTATATCTTACTGCTGCTCTGTTATCATTGCAGAGAAGAACATGAATCAGTCAGAAGGCACCTGCATCTCAGAAACTTCAAGGAACATTACAAATCTAGATTCCCCCTGAGACTGAGTCACAATTCAGCCCAAACCACCTGAAATGAGTGATCACATACTGTAGAATCTTACTGTATAATAGTTCATATTCATGAAGCAAACCTGACACTGCATTTTACTGTTGTTGTGAAGCTGTTAGTACAGTATTATACATTGTGTCTATTTTGCCTTGACATGAAACGCTCACTTTTCAATATATAAAGCAAATGTAAGTGATATATTTTCTCTAACTATATATATAAGTGATATATTTTCTCTAACTATCAGTCTATTGCAAAATATTGTAAATTTGTATTGCTTCAAATTAACATTTAATATTTCCAGTGTTTCTTTATAATGTACAAAAACGAGACCTGGTTAGAGATCCAGTTTAATCGTAGAATAAACAATTAGAAGATACTGTGACAAAACTAGCTAAAAGTCCAGCGTTCAGCTGCAAGAAAGCTGAGGCTTTAGTTGCAATTGTAGTATTGTCACTAAATGTTTTAATGTATCATGATGTTTTTATGTATCAAGCGCTGTTAGAACGTTTTTTAACATTTTCTTTACTTCAGAAAACGTTCTAGGTGCGTTCATCTAAAAATCTTGATGTTTTGTTGTATTAATGTTATTGCTTGTTCTTAAGAACATTTTTTAAACATTTTTAAATTCAGTTTTTAAAATGTTCCACTAACAACTTAACAACAACCTTTTTGATGACATTCTGCTAACATTACTGCATGATTGTTTTTTCATAACTTTGAGAGAGCTTTTAGAGCCCATGTTCTTAGAACATTCCCTGTTAGCTCAGTAAACGCAGAGTTGGAATATAAAGGCATTCAGAAGTAAACTATCTATCTATGTGCAGAACTGGGTGAAGCTGTATAAATCTATCAGTGGATGTGGTTTGATTTTTCTTTGGAACACTGAAACTGCAGTTTTTGATCTAACGAATAGACTGAATATTTATTTTAATGTAAAAAAGCAAATAATAAAAAATAAACTGAAAGCTAGAAGTTCTCCTTTTTTTAAAGCTTCGGCTCAGACTGAAAATCACATAAAACACACACTTCATCATCATCATACTGCAAGCAGGCAACATGTCCTTTAAAACAGCTTTACACCGGCTGCAGCTTATTAAGTTGCCTTCAGACTCCCCTACAATGAGAGACAGGTTACATGCACATTAACAAATGATGTCATTTCTCAGGTAACATCATTCAAGATGTCTTTATATACAGTAAGGCTGGCTCTTTATCTCTATTCATTTTCTGTATCATCAGGAAGGCTTTCACAAGAAACCTCTGGAAGGAATTTGTGGCGCTCTTATTTACTATCAGGGACAAAGGAACAAACACACTCTATTCCTGTCTGCCCTGTTTCAGTCAGACTCTTTGCTGCTAACCGCACTGTTTTGGGAAACCACAGGTTCTGGGAAACACCCCTACAGAACCCCATAAATGATTAAAAGTGAAGTATAAAGAGACACGTCAGACTAATTATCTGACACAGAACGACAAGGAACAAAACAAAGCAAATCTGCTTAAGTGTCAAAGTCACTGTCATCTTAGCAAAAACATTACACTGTAAAAAAACTTTGCTGCCTTAAATTTTTATGTTTATCAACTTGGCTATACAAGTAATTTCTAAACTTAATATCTTACATCCTGACTGGTGTAACATAAAAATAAGTACATTTTCAACTATTTTTAATAGGTTACAGCAACTCAAGACCAGTCAGGATCATGAAGAGTAGGTTGAAATGACTTGAAAATGAGTAAACTTCAAATTTTAAGTCAATTTTAAGTTGTTGGGTTTTTTTTTTTACAGTATACTGATTTTTAAGGCATACCCACAAAATGACAAAATCAACTATTTTTGTTGGCTCCATGATCCAATATAGCCACTTTTATTCATAACCTGCAAAGTTTCTGAGTCCTCTCTAACATCAAATTTCCCTAACGTTGTTGATCTAAACAGTCAGATTTGACCTTGTATGCAGTTTTAATACCAAAATTATCTGCAGGGTTTTAGAGAGAGACCAGAGAGAGACAGACAGGAAGTCTTACGTTCATTTAATTTGCAGGGTCACATTTTCCATAAAGATCCATAAACGTTGTACAATGAAGATCTACACTGAAGACCAGAGCAAAACAAACAGCCTCTGGTGAGCATTTACTCCGTTGACACTTTTGACTGAAGCAGAAAAATCTTATAAAAATAAATACCAAGTCAAAATAACAATGTCATTATACTACAGCAATAAGAAAATCTGGTTAGATTTGGTATTTAGCGTTTGTTTTTCAAGGTCTTTGAAAGTTTGAATTGCATTGGTGTTTTCCTGGAGTTACTCTAAAACACGAATGACTGCACTGCAAAAAAAACATTTTCTGTAACATGTTAATCAGTAGTAGATCCTGTAAGGTCTAAAACAGAGGCCATTTAAATAATAACAAAACCAACGTAATAAAGGTTTACTCATTTACAGTAACAATGCATATTTTGCTTACGGTAAGAATAGCCACCTATAGAAAAGCAAAATTCACAAGCGAGAAAATTCAAGCTCCAACCATTCTTGTTTGTTTAGCCCCCAAAAGAGGGGAAAAGTTTTCCTCTATCTTTGGATGCAGAATGGTCCCTCTATCTCTTTTCTGGAGGAGCTGAAAACATTCGGTTGCAAGAATTTACATAGTATGTACAAAACCCAAAACAATGTGCAAAAAGAAAGTATGCAAAACAGAAATGAGAAAAGGCACAAACAATAAAATATATTATGACTATTTACAGATCACAAAGTCAGTATGAGCTGATTATCACAGTATATAAAAATCTTTCCTAGCTGTCCCTCTCCACAGGGTTATACATTTGTCTGCTCCAGATGGGAAAGCTTAGCTCAATATGGTAGTATATAAACATGATCCTGTCTCTCCATCCCTCTCTAAAATTTAGTGCTGTTGCTAAAGCTGTCCGACATGATAATGTTTTTGTAGAAGTTGTCCGAGCGTACAGAGCAGTAGCCCTTCACCTTGTCCAGGACCTGGTGCACAGGAAGGATGGACGAGGAGGCCTCCCCATCGGAGAGGCTGCGTTTGGGGCTGCTCTGATGGGAGGAATTTTTACCTGCATGTTAGAGGAAGGGAGTCAACACGTGTAGTGCAGCGGCGCAGCCGTGAAAGTAACATTGAAATGTTTCTGAAAAACATTGAAAACTTAAAGCTGCAATCTGTAACTGTTGTATCTGTAACTCTCTACCGCCATCTCTGTTATAACATTGCACTACTGTTCCTTAGTTTCTCCTATAATTCGGTTGTTGACATACAGTAAAACAACAAGCTATGAAATGAATGCAAACAGCATAGCTTGGATAACTTAGTTCTTACAAAACTGAACTTTTTTTAAATTTATTTCCTCAACATGCTCATCAATTTGCTGTTAAAATTGTTTAATAACAATTAAATAATAATTTGATCCAGCAAAAATATGAGCATCTTTTTTATTTGTATTTTTAAGCACGCAAGGCTGGCCATGTTCAACATTATGATCACATTAGTTTCTTTGTCATGCCATTGTTTTGTTATTTTGATTTATGACACACACAGACACACACACAAATAGGCCCTCATAGCCCCAAGCAAAGGAAAACATTAGCTGTGTATTACATTCAGACTTTACATCATTTTCTGTTTTGTCGCTGGCCTTACAACAAAAAGTACCAGCTTTACTTTGTGTATTTCAGATCATTAGTTCTGCCATACAGCAAGTGTGTATAATCACATCTCTACATGACCAGCTGTTAAAGAGCTCTTGCTGTCTATAGTTTTAAATATTTTATTGTCAGCAGTGTAAACTTTACATTTATATGGTTATTCCAGTGGGAACATTAAAGCTGCTGGAGAAAAACAATAAAGCAAGCAAAATAAAGTGCAAATGACATTCAGAACTCCTACATGCCACCAACATCTGACAAACTGCCTAAATATACCAATATTTGTACTATACTATATGTTTATATATATATATATATATATATATATATATATATATATATATATATATATATATATATATATATATATATATATATTTTTTTTTTCAAATAAAGTTTTAGGAATGGAGATGTTTCAAGAGCGTCAGTGTGCTTTGTAGTTTTCCAATGTCACTTCAGCTTGGATTCAACCCAGCAGGCGACCATCATAAAACATCATGAAAAGCGTCACAAACAGATGCTTCATGTTTCAAAAAGCTCATTTGAAGTGGACTGTGCTGGTGGATGCATGTGTGATGCATTTATGTGTTAGCAGTGAGATTGACTAAGTATCATGTCTGAGGCTGATGGACTGAATTCAGTCTGCAGTCAAGTGCATCACACACATAAAAAGCAGCAGGAACTCAAGCTGGCTTGTGTGGCTTTACCTCAGGAAGTCTCTCCATGGGTATTATTGCAGGGTACTATCTACACCACAAACATAAATACACACAGCACCACTGAGTCCAGACATCAGCCACACAAAAAGTAACGTTGTATAGAAGAGCACAAAGTAACACAATACATGAAAACCCTCACTAACAGAGTCACATCAGAGTAAAATACGCATTCTAACATGATACTGCAAAAACATTTTTGTATTCTAAAATGTTTGATGCAGGATTCTTTCTTGTAAATGTATGTTTTAATACATTTACATTTTAGATGTATGTCAGTACAGCTCACCTGCGTTACTGTGTCTGGCAAAGGGGTTAAGTGTGACTTTAGCTTTGGAGGTCCAGTTTGCTGTGGTGGAGCCGAAGGAACCGGAGGAGAGGGACTTTCCCAGGTTATCTGAACTCACTTTCTTAGTATTATTAGTGGCCGTCTTGCTCCAGTCTGAAAACATGAAAAATATCAAACTTAACTACCAGTTACACTTTAATCACTCAGATGCATCCCAAGCAAAAGGATAAAGGACAATACAAATCAGGAAATATAATAAATTCACATCATACAGTACACAGAATACAGGAAAGGATTTCTTTATAGCAGAAACTTCTGTGGCACTAGCAAATGCAGTTGAAGACATAAAAGTGGCACTATTTTGTACTTCACAGAAATCTCATTTGATCAGATAGACGAGAAGGAAAGCCCAACTAAGTTCTCTGTGAGCCTTTATTTATTATAGGCCTACAAAGCTTTACAATCTAATGGAAAACAAGAGTCTGAGGTATTCAGCACGTAATGAGGAAGCCAAAGCAAAGATTTTTCCACTACACCCACAAAAAACATACATAAACAAATATGAAACAAATATAATCATCACTGCTAATCATATAAACAGTTGCGTGGGCCAAGACGCAACAAGAACAGTTCATTCATTAGTTATTAAACTAAAAGTAAACCATGTATAAATGATTTCATGAAACATAACTCAGCTGTTGAAATCAAAATTTAATATAATAATAATAATAATTACTAATCATTTTTTTATCATGTTCATAAATACTTACCTGAATTGTCCGCCAAGCGTAGCTTTCCACAGCACAAGTATCTCCTCCATTGTTTCTGTACATTTTCTTTCAGAGCACAGTGGAACACAAATATAAATAACCCTGTTGCAATAAAACAAATACAATAAAGAATTAACAGAAATTATATAAGCAGTTATACATCTATTACTGTACAAAGAAGTCTTGTCCCAAAAGCCTCAAGCGGCCTCTAGCGGATCTCAGACAGTATTACATCTTTGTAGAGAACAACCCCTACAGGCCGAAATAGCTCAGTTGGGAGAGCGTTAGACTGAAGATCTAAAGGTCCCTGGTTCGATCCCGGGTTTCGGCAGAAGCGTTTTAAAACTTGGGGCACATATTCAAAGCGAGAAAAGCTATGTTGATGGCTTAAAAATGACTGAAACTACATTATTATTTAAGTGTTAACATTGATAATTATAACAATGAATATTATAATAATATAATATAATATATATTCCAAAAATAAACCCACAATAAAACAAAAGAGGATCTGTTAAAAGAGATTTGCAAATACAACATCAGTAAAAACAATGTACGTTTTAACATTTACACAAAATAGTGAAAATGTACATAAACCAACCCTGCAGGGAGTTGAAAATGGAGAAGAGGTACATAAAGACCAGGCTGACCGGACCCCAAGCAAAGAAGGCAAAGCCCCAGGTCATGCCCAGTAAGAAGGTCAGGCTGACCACGCTGCGAATGTTCCGCAGGATCTCCTCCCGCAGCGTTCGGTTGCTGCGTTTGCCGTTCCGCCCGCAGATCTGAATCATCACCACGATGAACATGGCAACGTTCATTAGGAAGATCATGGAAAAGTAGCCCACGCATGTCACGTAGAAAACCACTGGTGTTCTAATCCAGCAACTACAGAAACAAAGATCAGGAAAAAGCAACAGAATGAGAATAAGAAATAAAGCACACTGCAGCAAATTCAGCTAACCCTTAAACAAGACATATCAAAGATCTACTGCACTCGAGTTTCTCAAAAGGCACAAAAAATGCTTTTTGTTAATGCTGGTTGAAAGTCTTTCACATCATGATTGCAATCACTAAGTGGTCTAAATGTATTTATATAAATTCTGTGAAAGGAGCAGGACTATAAAATGTTCGTCCAATCATTGCATTTGGTCCGAATATAATGACAGGATGTCCTCCTATCTTGTTAGCCTCTCTGAAATTTCTACCTTACCTTTATGTTTCAATGACATTCTGTTGAATTTCTTTTTGGCAAACTTACAATTCTGATGATCCTCGTCCATTCTCATCTATTCCATAATAGTTCTTTCCATAGGAATCTTTGCTCACAGCCAACACAATGGCAACAATCACAGCAGGGACACCTGTGAATGCAGTATGTTAAAAACCCTTAAAGCTGAAGTCACACAGTACAATAGTAACGAGTGTGAAGCCTGAAATCTCAACAACCCTTTAAAATAAAGTATCATCCAATAGCAAACAACTATCCAAACATTGAGCAGTACTTACCCCAACCAACAATGCAGAACTTCAGGATGTATCGCCGTATGTAGGTGTTGAAGACCTTGACCAAAGCAATGTACATGTGGATGGACTCCAAGCCCATCCAGGTAAAGGAGGTGAGAAGAAAGAAATGCAGAAAGACAGCTACCGTCACACACAGTCCATTCATCTCATATGATGCCAACCAGCCGTCCAGAAGAAACACCATGTTGAGGAAGAGCAGTGAAGTGCTGAGATTCATCAGGATCTTAGAGGGATAGTCTCGCCGTAACTTCCTAAAGTTAAGATTTATGTAACCGAAAATGTCATAGTAATTAATTTATTCAATGAATAAAAATATATTAATGGATGCATGGCTGCATGAATGAAAGAATAAATACATGGATGGATGAATGACTGAATGAATGTACTGATGGATGGATGAATGATGCTTTGCACACATTTGGTTCCTCTAATGAAAGGCTGTAGGACACTCACTCGAAAGCGATGTATGTGAGCAGTGTTGCTGCTGAAAAGACCGCAGAGATGCCACAGCCAATGTAGGTGATGAAGGTGAGAACTCTGTTATTCTTCTCATCAATCTGTGCAGCAGCTCCAGAGATGTCCTACAGAACAACAGCAAAGTTCATCCATCAATCACATTCACCCGAGAGGAAACCATCTGATGTGTTTAATTACAAACAACCTCAACAACAGTCAAATTCTGCTTGAAAAGCAATATATAAGTAAACTCTGACAATAAACAATTTTAGATTGTAAGCTGTTTCCTAATGTTTCCATTAAGTAACAAAAACATTATTTAAAAAAAAGTATAGTTTTCCAGACATTGCATTAACGTTATCGCTTGGTTATGTGAACGTTAGTCAACATTATTCATATTTGGCCCTATTTTAGAGGTGGTTAGCCACTCTGGTTGTCAAATAGGACACAGTGACATTTGCTTCAGTGTGTAATATTGGCCAAGCATAAGAAACCACTGCTGGGTAATTCTGATGCCAACGCCATAAATCTCACCATAAGAATCCCAAAGTGTGTGAGATGGTCACACAAGCAGATGGTCATGTTGCTGTTGGACTCCAGACTGACCTCACAGCCTTCACTGTTCCAGCCCCCGGTACCGTCTAATGGAAGCAAGCGTATATTATACAGTTACCGTTCTTCCACATGGCCCACCTTCCTTTACCAATGAATACATGAATGGCAACATTTTACTGCTTATAAAAGGTGCCAGATCAGTCATTTATTTTATACGTACTTTGGAGGTGAAAATCCCAAAACACACAAAGAGGTTTTGGTTCTCTCTGCGGGACACAGACAAATGAAGATGTGTTAAGACACAAATTGGACGCAAATGCTCAAGTTAGTTTGAATAAATCATTTTTAGAGGAAATGAGTGTCTTGAAGTTTCTTTGGCGGGAAGTTCACAACGGCTAAATTAAGATTAATTGCTCAGATGAATATGTACCATAGATTTTACAAACATACTACAGTTACCACTGTGAATAAAACAGGCCTCTGTTATAACGATAATAATGTTAAGTATAATCAAATAAAATAGTTAATAATTTTGAAAGATCCCATATGTATTATTTAACTATTGTTTTTATTTTATAATTGTAAACACTTGCAGTAACTGTGATTTTTTGATGGAAGCTACAGTTACAATGGTGAATGGTTTAATTTTGTGGCTAACAATCAATCTATAATAAAGATGAAAAAGTGAAAAAAACAATAAAAGGTCTGCTGTGTTTTGGGTCTGTTCTGCAGTCAGTTGAGTACCTGGTACTCCAGATGGCGGATCTCTATCCTGACTGGATCCTGCAGGTTTCTGATGGTTAAGTTGCCCACACTGCTAGCCACCACATAGCTTATTAAGGACAGGCCATGACTCTGCTGATTCTGAGAAGAAATAAACCTGTTAGTGATGGAAAAATACCTCTGCAACCTCAGAATTTGCAACCTCAGATTTTGAGGACAAAACCTCACACATTACTTTCAAGAAGAGTTATACAAGAAGAAATGGTTTTTCCATATTTGTCGATTTGATGTTTTTATGAGTATAAATAAGGTGTCATTTTGTTAGCTATTAGTAAATGTCACAAGTAACAACAAATGCATTTAGATGAGGAACACAAAAGTACATTTGTAAGTTAATAATATGCATGGCATTTCTAATTATTTTATTAAATAACGTAAATGCTAAGTTTATTGAGTAGTTAGTTGGTAAAAAAAAAACACTCAAGAGATTAATTATCCTACCATGAATGATCCAAAGTGCTATTGACAAAAATATTAATAAGAACGGTCAATATTATATTGTTCTTCAGCCCCTTTAAATAAAGTGTGTAAATATGTGAAAGGATCATGAAACACCAGGAATACTTAATTTGCCTCGTGCTTACCTGAAAGAGCCCCATCTTGCTGAAGAACATGAAATTTAATCTGGATGTTCGTTCTATGTCTGTGCTGCTCAGGTTCTGCAGCAGTGTGGGAGGTAAAGTAACCACAGCTAAAGCGTTCTGGGCCTCTGACTCCAAATCGATCTGAGGAGAGACAGTTACTGATGTGATGGGGTAGTTATGAAGAAATCACCATGATAACAGCCTTTGGGCAGTCCAAGATGGAATCAGTGGAACTGAATTTAAAGATGGTTAAAGCTGCCATCCATGACTTTTGCCTCTATCGTCATCTCAGTTATTTTCTAAATGTGCATGAGTTTAAATTCTAACTACTGTAAGAACAAACACTCCACCATCCTCTGCATCTTCAGTACCCACACACGCCATTTAATAGCCGGCTCTTCTTTCTGTTTATGGACATAATAGTCAAACTGACATTTCCCACGAAATTGGACCGGACAACTCAAATTATAAATTATTAGAAACTTACCATTGCGGAGATTACAACCTAAGAGCTGGGAAATCTCTCAGTCTATCTAAAATGAGAACATTCCTTCCCTTGATACCATGAGAAAGACGTCAAACACCAAAAGACATTAAAGATCTCCAGAAACAAGTTGGACTTCACAAATGGAGGCAGGGTTGAGTACAGGGTTTAGAAGTGCTATGATATTTACCTGAGGATCTGTCGTGTTTGTGGCTATAAACGCACTAAAAGTGCTCCCATTAAAGTTGCTGGCATTGAATGCAGAAATCCCCACAACCAGATATTTGGAGTTAATGGTCAATGAGGGTCCATCAAACTCAACCTTCTGCACCAGCTCATCCATTGTTTTGAGGGCTCTGAACCAAAAAACAATACGACTCAGTGCATAGGATTAACACTCAAAGTTACATGGATACCCCTAAAACGAAACGTATTTGGATGAATATGACACATTTCAGAGATTGTAAGACAATATAACACCAGTCAAAACCTGGACTTGATTAAACAGATCAAACAGTTTCTCATTATCTACAAATCTTTTCAATCTAAAGGTGTGTGTTTAAATCATATATACGTGTGTATATGTGTATACAATCAGTTTTGGAGCTTTTGATATCTTGATATAATTCTAATGTTACTGCAAGAACATTTCTGATAGCTTTAGAGGGAACGTTATCCAACATTCAGAGAATGTTCCCTGTTAGCTAGGTTTTGTTTTTCTAAAATTCCATATTCAGATAGGGAAAAAGATACACCAAAGCTTCTTCAATGACGCTTTTATACAAAGCAACACAAATTGATTCTATTATTGTAATACACCGAAAATAGTCAATCTAAAGAATGAGAAGGTGTGTCTGGCAGGAGCAACACATACGTTTCTGAGGCAGCCAGCTGAGCCGTCTCTGAGATGCTCATCACGTTGGAGATGATAGTGACCACAGTGTTGGCCAACGTGACATTGACTTTGGCGATGTTCACCAGCTCCTTCACTTTGGAGAAGACCTTCGACACCTCCACTGTAGAAAGCTCACTATTGGTGATGTCAGCAAGCTGTACAGCCACGTCGATCGCATTCTCTGTTTGAATAAATAAATAAAGGTTAAAAAAAAAAAAAAAAAAGTTACCCTGAGTTTGTTTGTTGAGGAATCATTGTCGTACCTTGTGTGACAGAAATGTCGCCTATATCAATACAGTTTCCCAGGTCTGGAGGGCCCCAAAATGATGTGTAATTATCTGGGCTAACCATGCTGGAGGGTGGAAAAAAACAAAATTATAAACCGAAACAGAAACATGGCGTCCAATACAGTGTAACCATTCAGGGTGTGATGTTTTATCAGAGCCCCTATCCTAGAGGGAACCTTCAACTATTAGCCTTCAACTATTAATTCATGCATAAATATCTAATATCTATCTTTATGTGTGACCCCTTATAAAACATGATCACTGGATCACTGCTTCAATTAGTAGTTAATTCCAATTTACATCTAGAGAGTGGCCAGAACAGAAATTATCAGCGTTAACTCACCATGTCCTGGATGCATTGTGCTCTTTGTAAGGAAAACAGGGCACATACTGGATAACTGTGGGTCTGCTTTCTGGCCATGTGTAGTGGAATGGGACCTCCACCTCTGGCTGACAGTTTTCTGAAGCAAAACAAACACATGAATGAGAAGGATTTGTACACACCTCTCTTAAAAAGGTTTTCTGAAAGGTTCCTGCCACACTGCTTTCCCAACTGTGAATATACATGTTCATTTATGTGTTTGGTTTGGCAGAAGCTTTTATCCAATGCGACTTTTAAAAGAAAGAGTATTTTTCCAGTATGTGCATTCCTTGAGATTTAAACCACAACCTTCTGGTTTCAAGTTCAATATTATTGATCTTTTGGAACGTGCCATACCCATTAAGCTCACAGTCAGGCTATCCAATATCAATCCATTTCCAAGGGCGCCAACACTCAGCATCTTGTTTTCAATCTCTCTCACTGGCAGATCTGCATCAGTGGTAGTCGTATACACCAGCAGGGCCATGCAGGTGTATCTGACACAAATACAGCATCACAATCAACAGCCACAAAAGATTGTCAACAGTACCATTGTAACATTATGTTAAATAAAAAAAAGGACAAAAAGTTTTACTGTATAGTTGCGGCCCTTGAGAGAAGAGTGTTAGCTCCAACCCTGAAGAGGATTAGAGCGAGATTGCTAACTGTTATCACAAGATAAAAAGCCTGTATTTACACTCGAGACAAAAGAGGAACCTCACCTGACATTATCAACACGAACTTTGTAGATCCAGTTCTGAAATGTTTGATTGAGCTGTTTAAAAAATAAAACACAGAAATGAGATTTATATTAGTGAGTTTGGATTCTGAATTGTATCACTGCAGTTTGCCACTATTTGCCTCATTATAAGGTATCATAATATCCACTATTGGAGTTAATTTATTTAAAATCCGACTTTTTTTATTAAAAAAAAGTCGAGTAGAAACACAGGTACAAACGTACCCACTGAGCTATCACGGGCTGAATATCTCTTTCTGGTGTGTTTGTTTCGGCACCATTTACCACAAGGGATATCCTGTAGAAAACACCCTCTGGAAATTACAAGGAGAACAGTGATAGTTAACAATGAAAAATGTACAAAATATATAATTACTAAATTTCTGTGTTGCATAGCAGTAGATGAATTTGAATCTCTAGCGACAATTTTAAAACAATTGTCTTAAGGTATTTATTTGAATTAAATCTGTGCACAGTATTGTAAGATCATACAGTTTGTTACAAAGGATTACAAATACACATCTGTTGCTATGCTCCACTGCTATCACAAGATGGCTCTCATGTTTCTTAGGTTTTTAGTGCTTCTCTACTGTATCATGTCACTACACCATGCCAAAACTTTCTTAGGAGACCCCAGCAAAAAAATCTCAACAAATAAAAAGTTACTTAAAAAAACAGATGTAATTGTTTTCTTTGAAAAGACAGAAATAATTAAACAACACAGTCTCCTCAGAAAGAAGAAGAATACATATCAGGATAATTAAATTAAATCTCAATTGGAGAGAGCAAGCAACAGCCAGTGCCTAAAGATCGCTGAGACCCAGTGATTGTCAGATACAGCTGTAGTTAGAATCCTATTAACTAGTGAAGCATATGGAATTAAAGTCTAAAACGTGCAAACCAAGAGGACAGACCAGATTTTCCCTAATATAACAATCATCATTGTAGGGTCACTTATTCAAAAAGCAAAGAGTCAGCAGTAAAATAAAAAAGCTCTAGAAGCTCTATAAAAAAGGTCTAGATTGTTGTTGGAAACCATACTGTTCCAGAAAATCCACACAGACGAGTAAAATGAAAGGGAGCTTTACATCTGTTGTGGTCCAGTGGATGGCACCAGTATGCACAGAACCAGAACCTGTGCTGAGTTCTTTGGTTGGGGTGTTGAAAGGAACAGTGCCATTTGTAGGGACAAAAGATGGATGCGTCTCATCTGTGGTGGTGGACTGAACAACAAGCACATTGTGGCTCTGACTGAAGGGGTTTGCTGATTCATTCTTTGACCAAAATGGCTGCTTTGTTGTTGGAGAGTGGAAATGTTTAGTGTCTGGCAGGTTTTTACTGTCATTGCTGTTTGAGATGGCAGCATTTATTGATTTGGTGGGATGGAGGACTGGAATGAAGATCTGATCCCTCATTTCAAGCTTTGATGGCTTTGGACTGCTGCTTGCAAATGTGGAGAATTGCTGAAACGCAGGAGTTTGTTGGATGTGAGACTGCAAAAAGTCCACAATGTAACATCTATAGAACGACTCATGGTTTCTTGTAAAAGAGAATAAAGATCTGGCAAACGTTCTATGGCATGAGAATAAATTGTCACTGCTTATTCTATACTAAACCGTTGGCTCACAATATGCTCCATGGCCAAATTTATGAAGTCAGTATGTGAATCCATGGGGTCATGTGTGGCATTTTTTATAAATGGTATAAAAATCTGGTAGCATATAAAATAAAATGGCATGGGATGGAAATATTTCTAGTGATGAACGCTGGGAATCCGTTGTCTGGATTTCAATCTCACTGGCGCTACTCCTCTCCACTTTGTAGTTGCCCGACGATGCCAACGAGACACGTTCTGAGCCAGAGTCAAAAATGCTGTGGAAGGGTGAGCTGAATGTGGTCAATGCATCCATCTTCTCCACTTTCATTTAAAAGGCTGAATTAAGGGGTGAAGACTGAGTGCTTCTCCATTCATCTGTCAGGGACACCACAGTTCCATACGGTAATTCAGAGGTACCGCTGACAGAAATATGAGGCATGTGTGACAAGCTCCTCAGTGAAACCACTGAAGGATTAACATCGCCTTGCACATTTAAGCTTCTGAATAGAGTCTCTGGCATTCTGTTTACATATGAGGGTTCCAGCTCCAAAGGTGAATCTAATTTGGACTGGCTACCCACTGCTGGCGTAGCAATGGTACTCACAATGCCCAGATATGAGGCAAGAACACTAGAAGCTGGAAAACAGGCAGAGTCACCGACATGTGGGTTTTCAGAGAGGATAAGTGGATTCTTTAATGAGGGTAAAACCAGGTCTGTGTTGTTTTTGGCATCAAAGATAAGGAGACTTTGGACTGAGCTCTGGTGTCAGAAATGGAAAAACATCAGTGGGCTGCGAAGGAGAAAACAGACCTGGTCTGATGGCCTCTGTCATTAAAGAGTCACTTTGAACCCCTGCAGCAGACATCAGGCGAGTGTGTGAACTCACAGTGGCAGGGATGTGGACTGAATCCATAAGTAGTCTAGCTGTAGCTTCACTTGGAGCAGGAGAGAGAGAGAGAAGATAAGTTTCTCTGTTGAGAGGGAATAGCTGTCTGGAGGAGCAAAAGGGCATACTGGCAAAGACTCTATGGGTGAAACAGTTTGATCAGAGAGATAGTGGAGAGAGCTGTGTTGAGAATTTGATAAAGAAATGACAGAGGTGGTATTGGTAAGACTATACTAGCTTGTCCTGCCATAACCCCCTGCTAAAGTTTCCATCTGGCCAAGTGCAACATTTGTGGGCACGATCAGATGAAGTTTTGTCTTTGTGGAATTTTTTTGATTGTGTTGCACAACATCAAATGGGTCCTCCATGACAGTTGCCTCTGAGAGGCCCCAGGGCACAGTGCTTGTTAGCTTCATGTCTACAGGGTGTGTGGGCGACTGTTCTGGCCCCGAGAGGGAAGTGCATGCCACTGTTTGGCCAGAGAGACTCTTTAAGTCATGCAGGTTCATTTATACACCTGTTCATCCTGGTTTCATGGCAACAGATGAGATAAGTGTCCAGCTGCTGTCTGTTTCAAGCTGTTCCGAGACCTGGCCCAACTCTGACATAGCCCAGGGTAAACTAAGGTCTGGCTGACTGTGTAAATATTCCTGTTTGCTAACATCCTCTCTCCCAGGTTCAGAAAGAGTGGTGCTGACAGTAGCACACTTTCTACCTCCAAGAAAGACATGTTATGAGAAACAGCAGTGGCCAGGCTTTCATCCAGGAAGTAGGCGGAGTCAAAGTCAAACAGGCTGAAGACATCATCCAACTCAATATCATAAAAAAATGAATCTGGGCCAAACAGATGGGTAATCAGGAATCTCCGAGCTATTCTTGTCACTACCACTCAGGACCTGTTCTATTCTTACGATTACTGAATGACCCCATCTGGAAAGACTCAAAAACTTCGCTCTGATTGTAAGCTTCTGGTTGCCATGGAAACTTCACCTGGGAAGAGGCTGACGTCATGGTTGTAGAGTCTGTTTTCTTGGCAACGGATGCCGCTGTGAGTGCTTTTAGCCAGTGGGATTTGTTCGTCACGCTTATCGTCGGTTGAGCAGGCGGTTTGGTTAGATGGATGACGGGACTCTTGTGTGATCGAGTGACGGTAGATCTACATTCTTTCTCACAAGCCAGATGAGGGGTGTGGAGATGAAGCCCAGTGATGTTTTGGGGCTCCTGGGAGCAGGAGCAACCAGAGGCCTAGCTGAGGAGAGCTAGTGGATGAGGTCTCTATACGAGGAGTAAGCCGCAGTAATGACCACAAAAATGTAGTCCTCTCTTTCTCTGCTCCAGCTCAGTTATATAGCAAAGGGGTTCAAGATTCAGTAAAAATGAAGAGGTTATGCCATACAATAACACATAAAACAATTCATTGAAAAATTAACCCAAATGAGATAAAAATCTTTAAAAGATTTGAAAACCAAATTTAACTTAGTGATAGTTCACCCAAAAATAAAAATTCTGTCCGAATGCTGGCAGGCCCTAAAACTCTGCTTAACATCAGATCCTCTCAAGAGAGCAAGCCCTATGAGTTTGTAACAACATGAGGGAATCAATGATGACATCATTTTATTTTTTGGGTGAGCTAACTTTTTAACAAGCACTCTTTGTGATACATAAAGCACAAGAATAGTCCAATGTTTAGACCCGTACTGAGGAAAAAGGAAGTTACAGTACAATACAGAGAAACAGGTCAAAGATTTCAGGAAATGAATGTGGCAGACATATAATATCTGGCAATGTTAATGAAAGGAGAAATGGCTAAAAGATAATAGCAGCCCAATCATCGTGATAAATGACATTTATGCGATAAAGTAGTTGACAGTGAGTATAAGTGACTAAAGATACAGAAACAGAATGCTATGCAGACAGTAAATGAATGTCATAATATTAGGTAGCTAACTGTGAAACACAGTTGAAAAGCAAGCTAAAAAACAAAAGAACTGCAGCAGAAGTAGCTGCCTGAAAAGAAATGTAAGAATATGTTACACAAAATTTACAAGAGTCTGACAGAAACAAATACAAACAGAGACAAAACACCACAAACTGAGTGACCAGACATCTAATATAATAGTGTTACAGTGGCATTTATTTGACCAGTCAAATAATGAAAAAACAACGAATCCCTTTGCTGTCAGTTAAGCATGAAAGGTGTTATTTTTATAATATTAGATATCAAGAATATAAAAGACATTACAGGTAGGCAGCCTACAGTAAATTGCACCCAGAGAATTTCACAGCAATAAACTGCAAAATCATTTAACCCTGTTTTTGTTAGAAGACAACTGACTCTGATTCTGCCCATGCAAAAGGAAGTTTAGCTGTGACATCCCCTGGTAAGCACAAGCAAGCCACATGTGACATAAGTAAACAGGTTTGGCTTACCACTGGCTTTGCTGTTGGACAGAGGTGGGTTAGTAGCAGCAGCTGCAGATGAAGGGTGGATTAAATGATTGGTGGATGTGAATGGTTTAGGTAAATAAAAACAGAGTAAAGCTATGCTTAATTATCATCCATATTCTGTTATCCTGTTTATTGATCTGGGTTGTTTCTTTTTCATTGCTCTGTTGAGCCATTAAAGGGATCTGCCAAAATCTACTTTTCTACCCAATTAAAAAACCAACACAAATTTTAGATGGATCAGAGCATTGTGTTTAAATGCTACAAACTGCTAAAATAATCAGGTCTCCAAAACAATACACAACTTGTACATGCACCTGAATCTAAAACAGATTTTTAAAATACATCAAATATTTGGATATACAGTATTATACAGCAGCCCCAAAATGTAGCATAAAAAGAGCAATGTAACTATGTTTTGTTAGCATAAATATGGAATAGATTGTTTATCTACTTAAAAAGGTCCACTTTAGGACCAGCTGGTGAAAAGTCGTTGCCTAAAGTGAAGTCAGAAAAAGATCTAAAAATGTGTAGGTGTCACTTAGTTTGATATTTTGCAGTTGTAAGCGGGGCTGCAGTATCTTTTGCACAACTGAAGACTTACCAGGGTTGTTGGGTGGCAGATTAGAATGAGTTAAGGGTGATGGAGTTTGAACTAATGATAGCACACACAGACAACAAAAGTTAGTAAAGCAATATTAACTAACCCTAACCCTAACATGTACAGTAGAGTGTAACTATAAAAGTTAAAAATCAAGAGTTAAAAACAAAAACAAATCTTTTATTATTAGGTAACAGGTATACTATTAGCTTACCAGTTCTTGTATTAGCACTAGTAGTTGGGGTAAGTTGAGCTAGTGTTGGTACACAAAGGCAGAGCCGTGCACATAGACATTAGTAAGAAGGTTTATCATGTCATTCACAATATAAAACAGTAGACAATCTAGATATCAGCTTACCAGAAGCTGTGGTTACACGCATGCTTAAAGTAGGTATGTGTGAGAGAGTGGTAGTATGAGCTGATGAAGAGAACAGAGAAATAATGAGATCTGTTGACATGCATCGACTTCAGAATCAATCTTTAAGGTGGGAAAGCTATAGTTCAGCAACAATACACTGACACATGACATTTAAAAAAAGGACATTATCCTGAAAGAACATTCAAATGTAGGACTATTATGGACTGTTATGTGTGTGTGGTTTACTTTAAAATCATTCTCACAGACATCAAATGTAATTTCTCTGCTTCATCTACCATATTAAAAAATCATTCTATAATCGTTCTACAATTGCTATTTTGGAACACAGCCACCGGCATTATTAAGAAGATAACCGCTGTCCATTTTTGGAACAGAGCATTACTCTTGCTGCTCATCAGGATATTCTCCAAATGAGTCTGAATAAACAGTGACCACCACTTGTTCTGTGTTATGCAAATGACATTATTCCCATTAAACAAAAGAAACACAGGCATATAATGATATGCGGAGGTGAATGCTTACCGTGGGTTGTTGCATTAGTGGAAATCGTGTTAGTGATGGCAATGGGTGCGTTGGTAACGGTTAATGGTGCTGGTGGCAGGGATGGAGAAAGGGCACACTGGTATTAATGGTTTAGAGCGAAACCAAAAACGCAAAAACAATCGTTGGAGCACATGAATGAACACCTATGTGCGTCACAAGTGTAGCGTGAAAGACAGATTTAAAAAATTAATGGTGATTAATGAAAAATAAACCTGATAACTTTAGGCACAAACCAGACATTTGAACGCATCACTGATGGTACGAGAATGGAGGAAATGTGATGTTTTTTTATTTGACTCCTGCAGCACAACTGAAAACCTTGCTTAAAAAACATCTTAAGACAGACTTTAAAAGGTGGCTTTGCTGTGGCCTTAACCACTAGTCTTTGTCATCATAACTTTAAGTCAGTTACATAGACAGTGTCTGTTTTGCATCTAGAATTAGTAAAACTAATTGCTAGTTGGTCAGATGTTTGCAGATGCTAGTTTGTACACCACTTCATCCAGGCTTAAGAGATGTAGACATCACTGTCTAATTAACAGGTTTGGCTATTTTAGCTTCCACCATTATTAGCAGGTACGTAACATCAAGCACACAACTATGCTATATCATTTAGTATGGTTTAGTATGAGTAGAATTTTTTCACTTCCAGCATACACACATGCCCTTTTGCATAAAGTAAAGCCCATTGAAACAGTTTACTAAGTCTGGTGTGGATGAACCAGTCTAGTTACAGACTGCAAGAAAAGCCCATCTCTAAAGAATCTTCCTATTAATGCTGATGGTTTAAAATTAATTGTTAAAACACATACAGACATTGTGTTTGGGTGTCCACATACGTTTCCCATACAGTGTAATACAGTACACCTTATGAAATACATTTCCATATATGTTTTTATCTACACATGTATTGTAGTTCCATGCCACCCTGCAACCATAAAAATAAATTAAAATAGATGACATTAAAGACCAATGATGAGAAGGTCTGCAGATGTTCCATTTTTAAACAACATGGGAATGACTTTTACGCAATAAAACATCAGACCGGTGGGAAAGGAACAGTGGTTAAAATGGGACAATGACCTTTAATGGTTATTAATAAGAAAAGGAGGTTGAGGATTCTCATGGTTTCCTGCTCAACATGGACCTTTATGGGCTAGTGGTTCGGTCGGGGCTTCTTAACAAGCAGGAACAAGCTGTTCTGTTTAGACTGTAGACACCCAAAGAACTTAAACTTGCTAACAAAGTATTACAGTATCAATGGAATCAACAGGACGTGAAGGAACATTAATTAGCAAAACTGCATAAGTGTGAAGAATTAGATAAGACTTTGATGGCAATAATTGTTTATAAGGGTTCAACTAATTATCCAAACAAACAAACTGTGTTCAGAATGAAAACTTTATTATTTGGATATTGAAGGTGTAAAAGGATAGTTTTTCCTACCTGGGCAGCCAAGTCCAGGTGAACTACAACCTGGGGTTGCTGGAGGAAGAGTTGGTATGGCAGTACCTATGAAAGATTGTAAAACAACACGTTTATATCATCTTACACTATTAAAGGTTTAAAAAATGAAGAGAAAAACAAACACCCTGAGCCCAAATAGCATATAAGCCCAGACAGCATACAAACAGACTTAAGACATACAAACAAGTGTAGCAGAAACAAAATCAAACCAGTCACTCTGTCTACAATGAATGAATAGGGTGGGATGGTTTTCCGAGTTTTCACTTCCTCTCCCTGACATACATCCATGCATAAAAATTCCTAAGTCCAACTCAGGAAAGGAATTAAATGGTAAAAGTGTCATGCATTTCCCAGAATTCCTCTGGGAAATTGGAAAACAGAATGTGACCTCAAAATGTCCACAGTGAAACTCAAACATCATCCACTGAAGCGTAGAATTTAATCATTTGCCACAGTTGAGTGACTAAAAGGTTCTGCCGGCCCGTTTGAAACCAGGCCCAGGAACACCACCTTTTCTCAACAGAAATGCTGAAAAAACGAAAATACATGTTAGCTTTTTATGTGCCTCCAATTCATCTGCTAGTTTCTAACAAAAGGCGTAAGCTGAATGCATTGAGTCAGCCTAGCACTAACACCAGATGAAGATAATTTGGAGCTAAGCGACATGAAAAAACTAGCAGGGCATATCTGTGCATGCAACACTTACCAAAAGTTCAGCCAATAAATGTAAAATCCATTTGCACAAAGCAAATGTTTTCCTAATTCTGTGTCATATTTTACACCATCCCGGCTAAATGTTTCCAAACATAACGTGTTTCACCAAGCTATTGAGTTACTTGGAAGATCTGCAATGCATCACATGAATTATGTGGATTAGTTTTATAATTCTTCTTTGTCCTTTTTGTATCTTGACACACATGGTTCCTATAAACTCATACAGTAGTAGGAAAAATGTCTGTGTGAAGATTCTTCAAAAACGATTCCCTTGAAATAAACAGCACCATATGTGTGTGGAACAGCATAATGGTGAGTAAATTATTAAAGATTTTTTGTAATTTTTGGATGAACCATTCTTTTAAACTCCAAGGACAGGTCTATTTGAAAGACCCCTAAATTAATTAGACAATAAGAAGTACAAGAAGTCTGTAGATTTCAAAGTTCAAACTAAGCCAACAGGTCAACTTTAAGAGCTCTTTAATACATGAATGGAGACATTACACTGAGGCAGTTTATAGTACGCAAACTCTGATCATCTTAAACTTCTGTGTTAACAGGCAGCGTGAAGATAAAACAGAAGCTCTAAGGTGGGACCGCCGTCTCCTGCACATCTTGTCAAGAGGATGCAAGGAAACCGCTGGAGTAGCCAATGGAAACAAGGGGAGGCTAGTGAATTAGAAGCATGCTTATTAGTGACAGCATTAGTTTTGCTCCAGGCTCGAATTCACAGGCCTCTTTGACTTCATGCCAACATCACAAGCACAGCTGGTCGTAACTGTGCAAAGGAAACAGATATGCGTCACTGGTTCCAGCGTCTGACTGTCTGCTGTGGGCTTCAGGGGTCTTACAGTGAGCTTGTGAAGGTAACAAAATATATACTAGATATACTACTGTTTATCAGTTTTCAATAAAAAAATGAGGTTTTATTAGTTGTATTTCTAGTGAAATTTAATTTTGTCACCAAGATTGACATTCAAAATCTTTTTTGTTCCAGAGAAACAAAGGTTTTTATACACAAATTACATATCTGATAAACATCTGAACATTTTATAATCTCGCCTTTACAGTATATAGCTTTAATGTAGTTAACTGTTATTGTTAATGATTTGCATAATCATTAAATGATTAGCTTGATTGTAGTTGAACTACTTTAAATTATGAGTAGTTTGTAGCTTTGTAAGCATCAGTTTTAAAGTAGCTTCTCCAGCACTGTGATGGTTTATAGCCAGATGGTCAGACACATATATATACTCATAAATATATACATATCCATATACTCAAATAAACATCAGTTACTCCATATTACAATCACAGCACAGACACATACAGATCATAACCCACAACATAAAGCACACAAAACATCCAATATATATGCAGCAAACATCTGCAGCTACAGCAAAACATTGATTTGTATTATGTAGACAATGCATGCAGGCCTTCACAGCTCAAAGCAAGCCACAACTCGCACATTTAGCATGTTAGCAGCACACTCACCCCTAGCTGAAGTTTCTGGTGTTAAATGTATGCAATTTGGGTAACAGACTGCAAAAGAAGATGAGAAATTAGTTGCTTTGTTAAACTACATTTAGCATAAGCAATTTAAAGCTGCAACCCGTAACTTTTGCCTGCCTACCGCCATCTCTGTTTGAAGCGTAAAAATTGCAGGTGATTTGCAGAGTTGTTTTCTAACTGTGAATGAGAAGTTCAATTCTGAACAACAGCTGTAAGAACAAGCTATAAAAAACTGCAGCATCTACAGTACCTGCACATGCACACTGACTTTCATTTTAACCCAAAAAAGATACGGATTGCAGCTTTAAACCAATCACTGGTAGTCAGTGTCATATTATCAGGCCAGATTAATCACCTCACTTTGAAACTGACAGTTTATTTGCATTTCCATGTGTGCAACTGGCAGCACAGAGCAACATACAGTGCATTCAAGGTATACAATTTTATCTGTTTGTATGTGGCTGTCGGTGTATGCTACCAATTGAGCTATAGGAACGCCAACTTGAAAGGCTTTAAAAACATGCACTGCAGTATATGAACATATCAACGTCAACAGACAACGTGTGCCACTAATTATTTGCATATGACGTGTTATCTAAAGGAAGACTTGTGAGAAATCAGATCTCTTTGTGTTTTTATGTTCTCCTGATAGGGAAAGGCCCTAACAGGGACCTGCAATCAAACTGCTGGCGAGTGGATAAAACAAACCAGCATTTATAAGGTTATCCCCAGTATAAAATACTTCTAAACACTCTTCCAAGGCTAACACAGACCAAATGTTTGGGTAAGATGTATGGTTTTATCTGTCCTGGAGAACAGAAGGTAAATGGAGAGAGTTAACGCACTGATCTGGGGCGCTGCAGTTTAAAGACTTTTTCCACGGACCGCTGGCCCAGCTGTGTGGGGCATCTAGAATGTCAGGAACTCAGTTAAGTGGAAGGAAGCAGTCCCTGGTGGACCTGGTTATGCATCTAAACCATACCTGCCTTTATCCCACTCAGAGCTGATTACTCTACACTGAACACCGAGGATGTCTGAAGGACGTTAACAGTGGCAACAACAGCTGGTGGGTAGTTGGAAGTAGTTTAGTTCTGAAGCAACTTTAATTCTTTCTGCGTTTAAAAACGGTGCTGTGGTATTTTATACAAAATAAAACCATGTTTTTTTATGTATACCATGATATTTTGTGGTATTTCAAGGTACTTTCTAAAAACACCACGGTTCTACCATGGTACATGTCCAAAATACCATAGTAATACTGTGGTGCCTTTATCAGCTGTCACTGAGTGTCCGCTAATTTTGCATAAAAAAATAAGATATTGTAATGTCTTTATTCCAGCACATAAACTGTCCTCAGCTTTTCCTATTATGAGAAAATTGAGCAACCAGATAAAAATAAGTGGGAAAAACTATATGGTAAAACATTTTTGCTATTTACAAAACTGTTCATGTAATTACAGAATTGTATAGAAGCTGTTTCACACTGGCATGGCTCATGTGATGAGCTACTATAGGACATTCATATACAGCGCAATGTGTAAGCCAGCTTTGACCTTATATAGCTAAAACAGTATACTCACTGCAGCTGAGCGTGCTGTCAGTCTGGGTGAAGGTTCCTGGGATGATCCAAAAGCGATGATCCCAGTCAATGATGGTACCCACTACATCACAGGTAAGGGCGGAGAGCTCTGAGTAAGGCATGGCATAATCCCACAGTCGGAAATTGTATATGGAGCCATCTAAATTCTGGCCATCCACGCTGTCCGGGTTTGACCCTTTCCCTCCAAGCTGCAGGAGTCCTCCACCCTGCAGGGTGTAAGCCTGAGATGCCGTGCAGATGTTGGCACGATACCGGCCTCCAAAGAACACTGCCACAAGACCAGAAGACTTGGTCCAGGTGAGGCAGATGAGCGTCATACTGGAGGTGATGTCCGAGCTGGTGATCAGATCATTTACTGAGCAGTGGGAATTGCCTATGTACAGCCCCATTCCGCTCGATGTCTTTTCAAACGCCAAAATGGACGTCCCGCCAGCACTGGACATGGTAAAGATGGTCTCTGAGCTCTTCTGGGCCGTGCGGGCGATCTCAAAGCACACAGTAAATGCAGTAAGTTCAGGAAGGGTGAGGGAATTGGACACTCTCACTACATTCTTGCTACTCGTTGGCATTGTGACCTTCTGGTTCCTCAGAGCCACGGCCACTGCAAGGGTGGAAAACCATCAGATCTTAAAAACTGACAATGCAAGCAATAGTTCCTCAAAAGTGTAGAATGAAAATAGTTCAGTTTTATAAAGAGGTATTTTCTAAAAATACTTTTGCATTTTAACATAGACAACACTAAGATTTCAAATGTGAATCAGCTCACACAAAGTAACTGTTACATAAAGATGTGACCACTTACGGTTGAGAGCAATTCTAACAAAACCGTCCAAGTTTGACAGGAACGTCAACAAAGACAAACATACTAAAGTGCTTCCAAACTGGACAGTCATTTTTCACTGTCCAGGTTACAACACCTCTTTCATGTCACATTTCACGTTTAATTTCAAATTTGACGCTCCAGATTGGAGACTGTTTGCGTCTGCTGGCGTTCTCACCGTGAACATCATATTTGCCAATCTGCAAAGGAAAATGCACCTCTGGTTGTACTGTTAGATTTCATCATGGCTTTTACTGACGCTCCCTGAAATCTGTGTTTGTGATCAACATTGTCGACACACATCACCTGAGGACATTAATCACAGTGCAACTAAAACTGTTTTAAAGTGAAACATTAATGACTTTGTTATGTGTTTATTTTCAAACTGGTTTCATTGGGATTAAAGACAAGAGAAAGCACACGCTCTGTATTTGGGTATATGTGTATTTCAACACCGGTCTTAATTAGCTAGGTTTCTCTGTGGATATTGTGCTGTTCTGTTTAGAAAGCAGATTTACAAAGTCAACCTTGTTGTTTGGATAATGAACTACATCCTGTAAATGTGTCTGAATGTTCAAATGAATGTTCGTTCTGCTGTGGTTTTGTTCACATAAAGCTTTAGTCTGATAGACTTTGATACAACAACTTAAAACATTTAAGACACTTAAATTCAGTGTGGGACTTTTTACTCTTCTTATGCTGTATCTGCAAATATGTTCACTTCCACAAAAATCCACTTTTATAGTATTTTTGTTGTGAAAATGTTTCACTAAGTAAATTTACCCTCATTTATAAGTATTTAAAACTTGAATTAAATTTATTTTTCCTAAGTAAACTTAATTTAAGATTCTACTAAAACTGAAACCAGTTCAAGATTTATTCTAGATAAATTTAAAATTTCACTTCTCAAGTGATATTTTAAGAACTTTAGATGTTTCTACAGGACAAAAACACAGATTAAGAAGATTTTGTGGTGTGAAGCACTCATGCTCTTATTAAGAGTGCACATTGAAGTTTGTGGATATGGATATGCAGTGGGGTTATTCTGACAGGATGAAAGGCAAGGCTGTGTGCTTTGCGCAGCTGCAGTGTGAAGTACAGCAGTCAAGTTCAGTGATGTAATCTTGATAATGCTGCTGTTTGTGAGTTTATCAGCTTTACCATAAATAACAAATCAGAACAAAACATAATTAACAACATCCCAATCACCGAATCAGGACCTGGAGCATCATAATAAATCAAATTAAATAAAAGAATAATAAATATAAAAGTTTAGATCCTGCCTAGTTTAAACATACCTTGCTTGTAACTGACATGGAAGCCTTTCTTTTGGACACTAAAGTCGGAATTAAAGGAAACTTCCATAACATTTCCAGTGGAGTTGAGAGTTAATCCGTTGGCTGTCAGGCCGCAAAATTTGACATCGCTTGTGCCAGTGCTGACGATGAGGCGGTCATAGATGCAGCCGTGGGCCTCTTCCAGATCAAAATCTAGGAAGGTGATCTGCACTATGAAGCCGGCCGGGGCCTGTATGGTCCACCTGCAGGTCTGACTGGGTGGGTAGTCAGAGGGGTAGCAGGGGGACGTAAATGAACCCTGGGAGTCGGTGAGCTGTACATTGCAGTTGGCGGTGCAGCTAGGTGCTACTGCAATTAAACAGGGCACATGTCATTTTACCATGCAGGACTCGGGCAGTGGACGAAGGACAGTTGTGACGGAGGCCAAGGACAGGAGAAGAAACAGGGATCAGGAGTTCAGACAGCCACTGGGTTAGTCAGTGTATCGACAGGGAAAGAAAGGAAGGAAACAGATACAGGTCTATCATCAAAGTGCACATAGAAAATTAGTTCACGTGGGACCCACCAAATCTGCTGTGTTGTATTTGTGTGATATTAGCCAACTGTATTATAATTATATTTACCTTTCTATGAGCAATTGTCCCACATAAAGAGGCATAAAAGCAACAAAGTTCACACATTTGCTTTAATGCTTTATAAATTCACACACATAATCTGGCAAAATAATTAGTGTATACCGGCAACCTTTATGTCTGTTCTACATTTACAGTAAATTGTGTAAACACTACATTGTATTGTCAACATTCACAATTAAATTTATTGTGACTGAAAATAATTTGTCCCGCCATGATTATTTCACTGACATGCCCCTTCTCAGCAACATTGTTTTTTAATCATTTGGTAGATTCATTAAAAACATCTTCAACAATATTATACAAGATTCCCTCAAGTCAGCTCTCAAACTCAAACTAAAGACTCAAGGAAATGTTCTGGAAATGAATAGTGTCTCTGCTCATCTCCAGCAGATCATACAGTATATGAAAGCCACAACACATTTTGGGAAACTGAACAGTGCTCCCACTCCTGTCCAATTACATTTTCTGAAGTGGCGGTGACTTTCTCACGACATAACCACTAAATTTGATTTACATAAACAAACAATACTGACTGTTAAATTTCATAAGTCCAAAAAATCCAAAGGACATCTCCAATAAGATGAAAAAAAATTATGTTTCTCCAAGTATTCATTTATCCTTTATGTGAGCTTTAAATAATAATATTTCACAGCATTTTTTCTCTGTGGAAACAGAAATTTTCCTGTCCAGTAACAGCAACAAGAAACGGGGTTTTCATGCATGAACTGTTAAAGCTTTTTCACGATACATCCAACAAAGCGCAAGGGTCCACCAGCAGCCATAAAGAGATGGATAAAAAGCATTAATGCCAGTAATCTCACAACTCATAAATAGAGACTCTTGTGATTTATTGGTGTGACACTGTGAGCTGTCCTCAAATAAAAGAGGCCTCCATTCCTAGGAAAGGAAAACGATCTTCCATTTCATTGGTTAAAGCTCATGTCACTGACTGTACTCAGGTCAGATCAGACTCTAAAGCTCTGACTCATCAGCTGCCTGGTGCTCACTGGACTGAACAGTTAATACAGAGGCTGGATTTCAGACCTTTTATATCCAATCCAAATCCAAACCTTGGAGCATTCCCTGCAGTATAAGAGATTCAACTGTATGGATAACCACAAAACAGGCCCAGGCTAACAGTCAACACATTCCATTATCTATTTCCAACAACTCTGTCAAGTTTCACAGGAACACAAAGGTGTTATTACAGATTACATGACCGATCAGCATATCTTGGATAACCTGCTAATGGAATAACACCAGTAAAGACACAATTTGCTGTTTAACTAACCTTAAGCTTGTGTTATCTTCCCACAGTCCTGTGCCAGTAGAATTTAACTTGATTCATCAATGAAAGGGAATGTTTGTGATAAAAATGCTTTTGGACAGCAATGTAGAACCGAATCAAGCGTAACACATCGTGTCTTAGAGCCCCAAGCTATAGGATTTTTAGCTGTATCACTGCAAGTTGTAAACTGTAAAACACGTAAACTATTTTTACAGGCCTACCTAATTTCTGCTCATCATTTGTATGAAATACCAGCAGGCATTTTGCACGTGGCCAACACTTTGTTAATGTGCAGCTGATTCACAGTGCATACATATTCCTGTGCTGACGTAATCAAAGTGATCATAAGGTCAAGTAATGTTACTGTTGCATTAACTAATATTAATATTAATTAAATGAATATTCATGAGCTCAAGTTTCTCAGCCTTCTCCTGATGCACTTCAGAGGATCGAGTACGCTGCCCAACACTAATGCGACACCAGAATAGCCGACCGATGACCACAAACCAGACCCAGTCAAAACACCTGGGACAAATAATGGTGGAAAACTCAGTCTTAGCCTAGAAGAAAAATGTAAGGAAAAAGCTCATACTTTCCTCCATCATGTCTGGGGGTTTAAGCAAGCAAGGAATGGGATCAGCTTTTGACAAGTGGCCTGAGAGTGTTTTGCAGAAGGCTGAAATCACTATTGGACAGAAGCACGCTACTGCAGTTTCCTGCTGTTTTATAGACGTGTGCAGAGCTGTCAGCTGGCTGCATTACAAAGCAGCACAGCCAGCCGTTCCACTGTGTTTGTGAGTGGCTACTGAAGCCATCCAGTCCAGAGCTCTGGCTCCCATAAAGAACACATCTATCTGTCTCTCTGTTTGTCTCTCTCTCTATCCACAGCAAAAACATAAAAGCCATTTTTGGTTCCCCAAAGATCCATTCAGTCAAATTAGCTTAAAAGATCCTCTATTCTCTTAAAGGAAACTTAAAAGAACCTCTAGTTACCTATTTATAGTCTACAGAACCATTTTGTACTACAAAGAACCTTTTGTGAAATAGAAATGTTCTGCAGATGTCAAAGGTTCTTTATGGAATCACACAGACAAATTGGTTGCTCTGTGACATCATGAAACACATTTAAATTTAGAGTTGTAGATGGATGGATGGATAAATTTTGCAGACACAACAAAATTGAATGTGGAATGTAATAACATTACAACACAAAGTGTATTTATTTCCTTATTTTCCGTTGTCATCACCTCTAACTCTAGTCTAGACATACCAGCTGTATTCTTATTCAGAATGAGTCAAATGTAAATATTTAAAGAAATAAAGACACTGATATGATGAGATTTGAGCTCATTGCTGTGATATGACATGATGACAAGGTGGGTGAAGGTCAATTTCTGATTACACTAGAGGAATGAGAAGATGATCTGAACATGTTTTAAAAATAAAGACGCTTTGAACAGATGGAATTTCAGGTTTTCTGCAGGACTAAAACCACCTGAAAGAATAAAAAAATCTCTTTCAGCCACGTTGCATTATCTGAACGCTTTATTTCTGGTGTTTCTAATCTCTCCCGCTCTGCATGCTGTGTCTGTACCTCAGGTGTGCTTCATTCATCTGTCATGGGCTGTGTAATTGCTTAACTGACTCCATCACTTTGATTGTTCTAGGAACGTTTAAAATGTCCAGTTTTTAGACATTGCATTATCATTATTGCTTGGTTACAAAAACATTATGCAAACATTTTTAAATGATGTATGTTGTTTATGTATTTAACAGTTCCACACAATTTAAGAATAATGTTTTCAATATGATATTAATAGATACAGATGATATGATATATAACATTACAAAATGTTCTTCTAACGTTACTGCAAGAACATTTTTGATAACTTCGAGAAAACTTTTATCCAATGTTAGCCATCGTTCTGAGAACGTTCCCTGTTAGCTGGGATATATTAGGAACAGAGCCAGAACTCTCTAATCACACCCCTAGGAAAAATACAGACAGATGTGCTTGTGATTTATGGTAGAAAAACAATATTCCACAAATAAACATGTGACATGCTGTGTTGAGGCTGCCATGTGAAAACAAAGAACACACAAATAACATGAATTATGCCCAAAGGGTCTATTCCCTCCAAGTGCAATAATCACATCTGGTTTTAATGACTCGCTGCTGCACGGGGACAGTAAAGATTCCCCCCTCTTGAATCTGGCGTCTGGCTGAGCTCTTTACACTATGTGACAAATTAGATTTAATCAACAAGAAATTTCTAAGTTTGAGCAACATTTGTGATTTAAATGAGGTCTGGAAGATTCCCAAAAGATGCAACTTGTTTTTCTAAAATTAAAATTAGTTTGAATTTATTTTCTGACTTCTCTTCACTCCAATTCACTGATTGAAATTGATTGTTTTAAAACCGGCCTCAGTTCTCCTAGCTGCCAAATGCTCAAAAGATTAACACACTTCAAAAATCTCGCTGAGTTCAACGCTGAATTCCAGCATTAAATCTGATCTTTCCTTTAAACCTATTTTGACAGCCAGCCAAAGGCTGTAAACATTCCTGCTCAGACCAATATAACGGTATGACAAAAAAACTAGGCGAGTCACGGTATGTGACTAATAGTGAAATGACACATGCTTTTCATATGCAGCTCAAACCATCAACAATTCTGCAACAACAAACTGAATAAGGGATTGAGTGGCCACAGTGTTTTCTTTAGTGGTGTAAGTGCCCAGCTAGCAGTGAATGTTTTCTGAACGTTGGCTAATATTCTCTAGAAGTTCTCTCAGTGTTATCAAAAACATTTTTGCAGTAACATTAGTAACTTTTTTATATCATATGTATGTGATATTAATTTGAATAATGTTCTTTTAATCAAGCAATAACGTTAACATGTAACGTTAGAGTTACAACGTCTAACTGGATGTTTTGAATGTCCCGAGATCTTTCAAAATCAAAATTTTAATATATCTGTTACTTAATGGAAATGTTAGGGAAATATTCTTACAACCTAAAATAGTTTTAGATTTGTGTATGGGGGTGGGTGTCAGGCTTTACCAAAAAGGTTTTGCGTAATGACTGGCGTACAAACAGAAGTAGGCATGGTAAACAGTTGAGCCAGGCAGTGCATGCTGGGAGACCTCTAACAGAGTTGGCACAAATCTCACCCTTGGGTACCATTATAATCGTATGAAGTATATGCAGGATTTTCTGCACTGAGCTCATTATTGCAAGCTGACGTAGATCTGCACAGCCAGCATGATTGTGTCATTTATTTGGACGGAGATGTAAACGAGATTTCATCAGCATTTCATTTCTCATGTGTTTAGACACTGTGTTCTCTTTACTTGAGGTCTTTATGTTTTGTGTAGAGCTGGTTGTGATTTCCAAGCAAAGCGCAACAAAAGCTTATGGATAAGTTTTGGATAAAGGTGGACAAGAAATGAAAGTCTGTCTACTGACCAAACTGGAGAAAGTTGAGGGTAAAGCGTACATACATATAGACGGAAAAGAGAATTACTGAAAAAAGCCAAGAAACAAATGAAAATTAATGATGAGAAATTAAACTGGGGAAAAGGGTGAATGAATGAGATGACAGCAAAGTGGATTAGCATGATGAGAACAATACATGCACGCATACACATATACAAACATACATACATACATATATCATCAGATGCCAGACTATTTGCAATAATATATAATAATCATAAAGGTTCTTTACCTGAGGTTGGAAGGCACATCAGCAGCAGGATAACTGTAAGAATATTCTGGAACTTCCATCTCCACCACCTACCATAGATGAACGAAACCCTGTCAAGCAAATTCAGCAAACAGAACCATGATTCAATTCGACACTTATCTCATTTTGGTTTATTGCGCGATACGAGAAAACCACAACTTCACCCTGCCATCAAATGTTTCATTACAAACAACGGATGATCATTAATTGCATTAAATGTTGTTTACACAATCAACATATTTTATCTTGTTAGTTGTTAAAGACTTTGTGAAAAAACTACCAGAATAAACTGTGAACTGTTGTCAAACTTTCTCACAAACCCTTACATGGGAGCAAAATATCTTTATTTATTCGGTGTCTATAATTTGGGAGAATTTTTAAGGTTTAAATTATGCATCTGTGGCCTGGAAACAGCTTTTTTTCTTGTCAAAAGACCGGCGACCACAGCGACGCAAAAGCTGCCTCGTTACATAATGACTAATGGTTCTCCCATGTCAGGGGTAATAACTTTCCTGAAACCAACATTTACGAAGCATAACTTGAAATGACGGCGAACCAGAAACTGAGAAATGTTTGCCAAACATGAGAGTCATCAGCAGTTTATTTCACATAATAACTATATTTAACATGTTATCTTTAACTGTAAACATTAGCACTTAGAGTAAAACTAGCGTATTGTAAATTACACATACATGTGTGTAAAAAGAAAAATTAATGCATTAAACATCCTATTGTATTAGGATGTATATCCTATTGTATGGTATTCCAAAGCTAAACTCTGGAATACCTCCCATAACAAGCAATATATAATAAAAACACTATTTAACACTGATGTGTATACTTCTACACATTCATACCAGGCATTCAACGCAGTGAACGTACTTCACTCAATTCAGTTTATTTGTAGAATTTTTTCTCTATATTACACAAACTGTATGTAAAATTAGCCCTTTATAGCTTTAATAACATTTCAACATTTAACACCTTTAAGTTGCAGCCCAAGTTCAGAAACACGCGATAACGCACTTTCTTTATGTGTGGCCTTTACTACAAACCACATTAAATGCAACATCTGCACCTGAATTTAAACAAACAATTACAACCTCTGGTCTGAAATCTGCTTCCCAGAAGGCGAATTCTAGTGAGCCATTATCCGAAATTTATGGAACATGAAGATTCCACTGGGACATGACAGTCACTGGAGACTTCATAAGTTAATCTGCTTGAGACATTGTTTGTTTAATTGGGCATTATAACAAACGGATGGAAAAACTCCCTTCATCTGAGAGTGAGCACAGTGTAATAAGATTATTAAAAAGCTTAATTTGATACTGTGTCTATTAGCACCTAAATCTGTAATGCTTTGTTACCAAATCTTAAAAGAACCTTTACAAGAGCCTGCGTGAAGTCCTGAGATCTTGTGTCATTTCTACAGCCATTGTTTGGGAACTCAATAGAGTAAGATAATGGAGACCTCTATTCCCAACCCACAGCACACTGGCAGAACTAGCCAGCAGCACAAAAGCTACAGTCCTGAAGTCAAATTTTTATTTAACAGTCGCAACACCACCAATTGCATTCAATACCACAATGGAAACATATTCAAAGGCATTTAAACAAAGTTTATCATTCATCGTCAAAGACATAAGTCATCTTATCTAAGCAAAAGTAAAAGACAACATCCAAAATCAAATCCTAATAACAAATCAGAATGTCACAACATACTTTTATGCTGTGAATAAATATTAAGTAAGTTAAAAATAAGTTATTTAATACAGCCTTAAAACAGCTGTGTAAGTTGCTGTATTTCTGCTGTATTTCTCACCATAATAATCCACCATAGAAGAGTCAAAGAAGACATTTCAATCAACCATGATATAATATTCATGTAATACATGACATTACAGAAAATATGAACGCTGTTCTGAACACTGTACTAAGAATATGTAAATGCACATGAATGGGGGCGGTTATTCACGAGACCCTGCGAGCAGAATAAAGGACTTGATTCAGCATGCCAGAAAATGTCTTCAGATATTCAGACGTTTAACAGTCCACAAACCCTGATGATGAAAATGAATGAATGCAACTCCTAAATATAAGAGTCGTGTATGTGCATTGTTGACCAGCATATACATTGAAACATGTACACTCTTTTAAAGCTTTGATCCTTATAAGACAGAATTAGTCTTCATTTTCTTTGTATTAGTAAAATAAAGACCGTATGTACATATGCTTAATGTGTTTAAGAATCGGCCATTGAAAACAAAAGCTTTTGGTCAAAATATTGGGGGACATCCATGTCTGTGGTGGTCACAACCGGTTAATGACAAAAGTTAAAGCTGTAGAGGTTGATATGTACAACATCACCAACAGTTTTTAATTCTCCTGTAACTCAGTGACACCACGTCTGTCATCACTACAGGAAAATTAAATCTTCATCATTTTTCATCATAATGACGCCTCCAAATAACTTTTTGGGAGTGAAAGATATAACATCTAACTTTTCAAGCTATTTGGACATTTGCTGTTTTATTTGCTGCTATCTAAAAGTCCAATAGCCTTTTTTCATCTCCCAGGATAATCAATATCTTTATTACTGACCTAAACAAAACTATACAGTAAAGTACAAAGCACAATATACCAAAATATGAACTTTATCTAAACGTTTAATATACGTTTAGTGGATGACTTATTGGAACACCAGCTATGACCAAATAACATTGCAGCTGAGTTATTATTGTTGTTATTATTGACTTTAGACGACATGTTATGACATTAATATAAAATGTAAGGTTTTGACATGAAGTGGCCATTTCATAAAGAAACACAGAAAGTTAAAACGTGCACTTACATTATTTCATTGAAGCTGGCAGTTTTGAAGAAGCATTACATCTCTCCTTCAGCCTGAAGAACTTCAGAGAACTTCCAGTGCGCGCACACGGATCTCAAAAGCGCATTTTTGGCCAGAGATATGAATAAACCAGGTGTAATAATATCAGTTTTGATGAATGAACCTGTTCTCCGAGCTGACAGATACTAAATTAAACGAGTTTACGAGACAAAACTGCGTCTGATCCACGACTGGAGGCAGTCCTCAGCAGAGCCCCTCCCTTCAGCCGAGAAGACCCACAATGAAGAACTGATGAAACTTCTCCAAATCATTGACATGAAGCCTGTATAGATCACTGTAATGTTTCTGTTTTAAAGACAAATGCTGAAGTCAACTAAAAAGCTAATAAACCAAAAAGGTTTGGGTGACAACTAATGATGAACATTATTGCAACGAATTGCACAACAGATATAGACTGTATAAAATGATTATATACTATATTATATATATATATATAACAAACAGTTCATTTGTTGAAGGTTTCCTCAGTGTCTGCTGCTTTGTTTTCAGCGTCACAGCAGATCTCCAGTCAGATTATTGCATTTGCATGCATCTCAGATACTTACAATTGAACATTCAGATTAACCAGCTGATCTTCTGAAATTTCATGCGTATAATCATATATTATTATTATTTATATGGATATTTATCCTAGCACAAAAGACATTTAATGTTTTGTGTCTCTTTAGGGTTATTGGCTGTTGGGTCTTGATTTATTGTGGGTGTGTTAAACTGTGAGAACTCAAACACAACGACCCAGGCATTTATTATAGCCTGATGACATACATATCAGCTATTACACTCAGTAGGGAGATTTAAAAGCAAGATGACATACCTTATCACCCCAACACAGCAACCTAACTGAGGCTCATAAATTCAAAACAACCACAAAGCCAAGTTTGGATCCATCCAGATGTTCGATGTTCACAAATTACTCCGCTTGATGAAATACTGTCTGAAGATAAGTCTGAAGATGTGGTGTCTGTAGACTACACCACAGTGTGGTATGATCATCTTTGCGGAGGAACAGAGATGGACTTTTTTAATTCCCACAATAATGATACTGGCCAGGTACTCATTTTATCTGACCTTTTAAATGCGTGAAAGGTAGATTATGAACTTTCAAACATTTATTTTATATATAGTCACTCAAAAGGTTTCAAACCTAAAAGTTATTGCCAGATGTATTATTAACCCAGATCTTACAGTAGTTGTAGATGCATTTTATCAGTGACCCACATGATGTGAATGAAGTTACAAGGTAATGCTCCACTTACTTGTAACTTAAAATGGCCACTTAACCAAAGAATAAGAGGGGTCGGATGGAAAATACCAGGTGATGTTCATTTGCATCCACAATGAGACAGGAAAGGATTCAGGCAAAATACAGATGGATGGAGTGATAGTTCAGTCTGCTAACAGATAAGTGCATGTCCTTTCTGTTACACTCCTGACCGACGGCAAACAAGGGCGGAAAACAGTGAGCATAACACTGCTGATTCAGTCGCAAGAAACACAAGTTAAGCAGAAAACAAAAGGCATCACCTATTGTAATGAATTGTTTCCTGATTATATACAATGACTTGGTAAACTAGTTATGCATAGGTCATTGTGGCTATCACAATGTTATTTATCTGGTCATGCGTCATCTATTTAATTCCTTCCCTTTCTTTTAGTTACATTTTTTAGCAGAGTCACAATATTTTTTAACCAGCAGGAATACAAGCTTAAAAATTTGATAACCTGATATCTGTGATGTTAATGAATTCCTTAATTCAAGACGTGGAATAAATCAGATACTGTATTTATGACCATGAAAGAAATTAATTAGGGTCTAATTTAACCAAATAAACTGGTTACAACAGATACTGATTTGATTTTAATTGCAGGTGATTTTTAAAGCTGTTTGAGGGCAACTGTTCAGTCTATGTGAATCATCATTCATTTAACTACTGCGGGAAACACTTGCTGTTTGCATGATGCAAAGGTAATGACTACACATAATACTCCAACACCAAAGAGCAAAACAAGCAACTCAGTTGTGTGATACGGTGATCACAACAGTGAGAACTGTTGAAGGACAACATGCACAGCAAACAGGTCAAAAAAGATTTATTGTTGATTACTGAACTAATGGCAAACGTTGTTATTAACTAACTCAAATCCTTACACCTAAAGCAGACACAAATGAAGAGACAGTAGTAAAAGGCAAAATGTCTCGGCTGTTTCAGAGAGACCAAGGTGAGAAACAAGAGCTCTTTTGGAGACATCTGGAGACGTGCACGTACACCCATCTGTAACAAATCTGTTTAGGTTAGAAAAAGAAGAGTTTAAAAATACCCCAAATCTTGAATATTACAGCACTCTTCAGAATCTGGGTGTTAACATGCACCTGATTTTTTAGTTTTGTATCTTTATCTCATCAGTTTAATAACGAGCGGGTTTTGACATTATATATGACAGACACAGATATATTGAGTGATGTGTGTGTGGGGGGGGGTGTTGTGGATTATATCTTTTTGATACAGCTGAGGCTTTGGGGAGAAGGTCCTTTTTCAGTTCCACTGGGCCAGATCACTGATGAAGAGGCACAATGGTCTCATTCTTGGCCAGTGGTGAGCAGCTTGAGGGCCTTCTGGAGATTCTGGACGGCAGTGGTCACATCCTCATACTGCAGAGCACTGCCTGCGTATTTACAGTATTTCTGTGCTCTGGTAAAGTCTTCTGCCGTGAGCCGGACGTCACCTGCATGATGCAAAAGTTTACAAAATTAGAAAAATCAATATGAAAAATGCGAATTAGAACCACTTTGTAAATTGGAGGCTTTACCTGCGCCAAATGAATACATTCCTTAAAAAAATTGGTTCTGTTTATGACGCAATGCAAAATATACTTAGAACTTCCAAGGGGGCCTCAAAATGACTTAAAAATCTTTAAAAAAAACAACTAAAATAAATCAAGATATTTCTTAGTGTTTAGTTATTTTTATTATAAATATAAATCTTTGTAGTTATGCTCTAGAATATTTTATTGGGCTGACATTGACAGGGGCTTTAAATACTGTGTGGACAATGAGGCCTTGAAGTCCAAAAAGTTGAGATCCCCTGATTTGGAAAATAATTTCTTTTCTGCTTTTCATATTTAATCTTTTCCCAAGGAAAAATTAAGAATATAATAATGTACCCATATGATACATGCATGTCCCACCAGCACACTAAATTACAGGGTGAGCTGAGGTCGAGCGAATTTATGAACACTTAAATTCAGGCACTTGCCAGTGGGCATTTGAAATCCTATAGTCACACTGCATGACTGTCTTTACCACAGTGTAAACTCTGCTGGCTCTCACAACGACTCTGAGTGACACTTTGAACTGAATCCATAATGTGGGAAAGCAGTAATGACCTGGACAGAGACGACCACCAAAGCACTTCTGAGCTTTCAGAACAGTTTAGGTATATCATTTCTGGGAACTAAAGAGGATCTGTAGATCCTGTCTCCTCTAGAATTACAATTACAATTACATTACAATTTAACCATAATACTTTTTCTACCTTATCCAATGGCACTGCATGCATCCCAGTTTAGCTACATAGAGTCTAGAATCTATTTATATAAGCATGTAAAATACATTAATTTCATATGATGAATTACTATTTACTCTATAAAACTTTGTTTTATATGTGTTCGTGATTTTTTGGTAGTTGGAGCCATACATTAGTAATATATTGTAATATGGGTGATGACTGTAATATTTATGCCAGCTTTTTGGTATCAGCCTCCATCTGTTGCACTGGCCTTGGCCGCAGACAGACTTTAATGAATCAAAACAGAATCAAGTAAAACATTGTATTAAATGTACACAAGTCTGGATGGGCTGGAAAACCTGCTTTTCTGTCTCAGAAATGTTACTGGAGAAATGTAGTCTCACTCTGCAAATCTGACTATCCCAATAATAACGGACAGTCATTGTTAAACATGACCTCACTCATTAGCCAAATTATTTAACACAGAGACACACACAATGCCAACCCTAGTTTTCTAGCAGACACACTCTGCATTCATTTGTATTAGAGGTACAGACTTCATCTGTGGCTGTTTAATTCCCACTCGTTGTAGAAAAGCAGTGTGAATCTGCTTCCCATAACAGTTTCACCCACAACCTTTGCACGGCTAACGCAATGCTCTAGCAGCTGAGCTACAGGAACACAACTCTTACCTTCCTGGGTATTGTTTAGAAGTGAAGGATCGACCACTGGCATGCTTCGTGGAACAGGCACTGGTTTATTAGGCTGCACTGCTCCAACACAGAGAAAAGATCCATTAGCTCATCACTGTAGATGTGCTTTTACATTTGCATATACTGTATGACTGTTGATGGGATCCTAACACACTGTAGGGGATAAACTAACAAATCCATTTGCTTTGGATTCGCAGTATAACAGATTTAGATTCTGAAGTGCTCAGCTGAATGGTGGAACAAGCGCTTTCCAGGAAAAAAAAAAAAGGAAAAAGGACTTTTACTTGACTTAAAGGAATGGTTTAAACAAACACATACATTTTCCACCATTTACTCATCCTCATGTTGTCCCTAACTTTCTTTTGTGGAACGCAAATGTTAGTGATAGAGAGCTCCAGTCTTTGTTTACTTTAACTGCATGGTAACAGCAGCATTAATATTCTTCAAAATGAAGAAATTCATGGTATCCGTGTGTTTTACAGAGGACATAAAGTCATGAAGGTTTTTAACAACATGGAAGTAAGTAAATGACTCATGTTGAGTTATTATTGTTGGTGAACTGTTTCTTTGACAGGCTGTCGAACACATCAGCAGGGAAGGATGGCAATAACCATTCTCAGTGTGTTTTTCAGGGTTCGAGGTGAGAACATGTCAACTTTGATCAAATTAAACGACTGCACCTCTGGGGTGCCGGGGTACAGATTAGTCATTTCCACCAAGACTGGAAGCTGAGACACTAATCACTGAAGACAGCAGTCACCAGGGGAAACACACCCCACATGGGGCACTGAACCTGCCTTTCTGTTCTTTAAAAGGTAGACTTGGGAACACAGGAAACCTGGGCAGGAAATACTCTATAGCTCCAAACACACCCAGATGTGCTGATTAACCTGTACCTTTGAGTTAAGGGATTTAGGTTGTTATGAAGGACAACGGTGAGTGTTTAAGTGACCCGTTCAATTGTCTTTTAGATCTTTGAACGAGAAAAACTGAGCAATTTAAAATCATTCAAAAACATGCAGCTGCACAGAAAAAGAACATTACTGTTATTATCGATGCACAAACAGAGAAAAAGCATGACAGCACTAAAGACTAAAACTCAGGTAGAATAGGATGAGAATGGAGTGCTTGCTTACCTTCTGGAGGGGGGATCTCTGCAGGTGTATTGGCTGGGGCGTGTGACCCTGGAGGTATTTGAATGTTACCGTAATTGGTCGCCGGGGGTTGGTTTGTTGGATGGCCGTGGAAAGAAGGCTGAGATTGAGGTGGACCCTGAGGAAATAGTGAAGGACTGCCACCCTCTGCGCCAAATTCATCATCTTGAAAATAATAAAAAAGAAGCAGAATGCTGATTCAAACAGTTTTATGCTGGTATCTTTGTTTAACTTCTTTGGAAAAGCATTTGGTTTATAAGGACTGATAGAACATGCGGTTCCAATTTAAAAAGAGGATTTCCTTCCTACAGCCATTATTATAGTCATGACCATAATATTTTCCCCTACCAGAAGTCCTGGTCAGCCTGTTGCCATCACTAATCAAGCTTCTCTGATTGGTCAAATTATCCCATCCTGTGGTGAAAGGATGTCTATGTTCACACCATCAGTTTCATTTATCCATGCAAACAAATCATGAAACAAAGAGGCCTATTGCCAGGCAACTGTTTTAGGGTTTCAAATTAAGTGGTAAAACCTACTGAGATAGTTCATCTAAAAATGAAAATTCTTCTATCATTTACTCATCCTCATGTCATTCCAAACCTGTATGACTTTTTGGCTTCTGAGGAACACAAAAGAAGATATTTTCAAGTACGTTGGTAACCAAACAACAGCGGCACCCTTTGACTTCCATTGTATGAACACAAAACCACATTTCCCGAAATATCCTCTTTCACAGAAGACTTTACGTTTAAACCTGAAACTACCAGCACAACTTCCTGTAGCCAAAATCTGGAAATGTGGAAATTTCTAGTGACATTTTAGTGATGTGATTTGATTTGATTTGAGCTTGACATCTCATTTCAATGTCATGCTTTGACTCGAAAGCCTAAAATAAGTTGATGAAAGCAGTTATTACATGGAACCAATTTCAATCAGTTGCACGCTGAACCCTGAGACACCCTGAAATGAGTGATGAACATAAATAAATAAAGACAGAAAAAAGCACCGAGCAAAAAGAGAGCCGAGACTTCCAACAAACTGTGGCTGAGTTCTTCCATTCGAGATATTACAACAATCCCACATTCATGTGTTTCTAAAAACCCCAGGACAGATTCTATTTGGCAAAAATATTATATTACAATAAAGCCCACGGTTAGCAACATATATATTTGCCTGCATCAGCAACATTTAATAACAAGGTAAAACTTCGATATAACAATCCATCACTAGGAAGAAGTAAGTAAAGTAAATGAAAAACACATTTCCAAATTTGGTTTTTGATTTTCCAATCCCCAGACTAGTTTCAAAGAATTTATTTTCATAATCCACAGTGAAATAATAAGGGTGGGGCAAGTCAAACAAACATTATGCGCTTATGAAAATATGGATTTCATATGTTTCCGTGCAGAGGGGCTTGATCCGGGGGATTCCAGGCTTTTCCTGGGGGAGAACTTCACTCTGGGAGCGACGCTGCAGGCTGATGAGGGATTGTGAAACAGAAACGGGGTAGACTCACTGAAGACCACAGACTGGGTCTCCAGAAACAGTCTCACTGTAGACTATGCCCAGACACAACTATAGAAAAACCATAAGTCATCTATGTCCTCTGTTCTAGGGAGGCCAAGGTATGGCAGTCAATTTCTGAGAGTCGAGCAACAGTAAGCTCCCCTCCGTGTGGACTGAATGCAATGATTGGACAAACATTTTATGGTCCTGCGCTTTACACAGAAGATGTATATATTTATATAAATATATTTAAACCACCTTACTTAGTGACTGCTATCAGGATGTAAAGAGAGTTTCTAGCAACTAGCATAACAAAAAATGTTTCTGGAACATGTGAACATGCTGTGAGTACTATGGAAAAAAACTAAATTTATCCTTATTATTGGAGCAATGAGGATAAAAACACAGTGCACACTGCACTGAGAATCCACCATCCACTGCCCAACTAGGAAAGATCGATCTCCTAAACTGAGTTTAAAACTTCATTAAAGATTTTACAGAGAATTATCCAAAGGTGTCACTGAGAGAGATTCATCACTAAGTCAACCCAAGGCTTTAGAGCTCTCAGCCAATCAGGTTCTTTATTTATTATTGATCTGTGCTGATAGCCGAAGTGAGTTATCATACGTTTTAGTGGGTGTGCTCAACTCGACTCCTCTTCTAGCCGAAATATCGTGACCTACATTTAATAAAAAGGTATTTGGCACTAATTAGTGACAGAGAGGGATAAATTGTGAGCAGATGGAATGGTTTAGTATGCAAGATGAAGTGCTTGGAATATTGCAGTCGTCATCTGGCAAAGCACAGACTTCATAAGTATGAAGCATGCACAACACTTTTTAGGAAATACTGAAATAGATACTTTAAAGGCAAAAACTAAACCGCCAAACATTTTTATGTTCATATTCATCAGAATTCATTCAGACTTAAGCTTTTAAAAGACACACACAGTCAGAAAGCACAATATTGGCAATAATAAACATGAAGCATACAAAAATACAAAGATAACCTCTAAATTAAAAAGGACAAACATAAATGCATGATACCAAGCAGAAAACAGAGACCCACAGTGCTCTCAGGGTATACATTTCTATCGGTATGTGTTTCCTGAGTATCAAACCCATGACTTTGGAGTTACTAACGCTATGCTTGACTAGGTAAGCTATACAACAAGATAATAATACACATTAGTTGTTGTTTAATATAGGCCATCCTTGGTAATATAATCAGCATAATGCAGTCCATTATAAATGGAGCAAACCAAAGGGTAATTTGAATACTAAAGAGATGATTTAGACAATAATTTCAGCATGTGTGAATGTTGTAGGTTGCTGATCTGTGTCATTTTTTCCAAGCTGTACTTGTACTGACACTTGAGCTCATTTCTAGTTGACCTTAATTTCTGAACAGGCCAAAGAAAAAAGACACATACTTTCCATGGAGTACGAGTATAGAGTTTCTGCTCCAGGAAACCAAAAACTGTTGCTCTGAACATTCAACATGAGCTTTAGGAATACTACAGGTATGCTCATTGAGAAAGCTGTTACAGATTTGTTCTTTTTCTTCCAAGAAATCCCTTTTCCCATGTCCTGCGGCCTGCCTGTCATGCATATATTCCTGTAAGAGGGAAAGCCAAACGCACAACGCTCAGATGCTTCTTAACACAGCAGAAGCTATTCCCACACGATACTTCATTGTTCCAGAATTGTAAAATAAAAGTTTGCTCAAACGGAAAAAAATTACCCATGTAAACAGAACTTGTGAGAACTGGTAATTTGTTAGTGGAAAAGAGTGGTTTGGGAGAAAAACTAAATCTATTATTCTTAATAAAACCTCCACAGAAGCAAAATTTTGGCCATGTACATCAAATCTTGGCCTGCCAGCTAGAATAAGATACACTGCACTTTCTAATTGTCTAGGATTTAGCAAAAAAACCGTTGATACCAGCCCTAATGCACGTCTGCAAATCTTAAACAAGTTCCTGTTGCTAGTTCTGCAGCATATTAACATCCTGGCTTGTTATTTCTTCAAAGGGACAGTCTTGGACAGGGCTGTTCGACAGACAGACATATAGAAAGAGACATACTGTGATAAGGTGTTTAAACTCATCAAGGCAAAAATAATATCAGTTTTCTCTTGGCCATAATGCACATCAGTGGGAACAACCAAACATGAGGTCACTCATAACAACAAAGGTCCAGCTGTGACATGAAAACTCATGAAACCTCAAAATAACCTTTATAACGTGAAGCAACAGCACTTACCATGAGCTGTAACAGGAGTGTAAGATAAAATAGCTGTAAACATTCGTTAAGAGCCAAAATCAGTGATGATACAGACAATAATTCAAGAGCATATCACATATGACAGAAACATGCTGTGCACGTGTCCATGTCCCAAAGGCCGAGAACACACGGATGACTTCATCTCAGACATGCAGGTCATGTGTCTGACAGCACACCCAGCAGATGTGAAGGGGAGAGTGATCTAACCGCACCTCACCGCCAAGCAGTGAGATCTCACAGATTCATCAGTACAATCCTTCACTCTCGACATCAAGAATCTTCACAAATACAATTCCGATTACATATCCTAACAGAATCGCTACACCAAAGGCTTTTTTAATATTAAAGCAATATATTAAAACCACAAAATTGAAAAGGTGATATTTTAATTGATAAATATGGTCATTTAGCAGCCGCTTTAATCCAAAGCCACTTACAATGTGCGGATAACAATGAAGCGACAGTGATTCATAAATAGGCTATACACTGAGGTTATTCAGCTCTGTTTCTGGAAGGCCATGTCCTGCAAAGTTTAGATCTAACCATGCTCCTAACACCTGCCTGTAGTCTGTCATTTTCCACTAATCCTGCAGGCCTGGATTAGTTGGTTCAGGTGTCTTTGATTAAGGTTAGATGTAAACCCAACAGAACATGGTCCTTGAGGAACAGAACTGAGTGTCCCTGCTATATGCTACATTTATGCTCTGTGTGGTTAGCATCTATACAAATTAAACATTTTGAGGAGGAAAAGGCTTTAGTTTTGTCATTGTGTAAATACTTTCTGTAAGAGGGTTTGAAATGGTATTGTCTTTTCCAAACGTGGAAATCAAAATGTTAGCTAACGTCGGCCTTATGCGCATAACTCAACACATAACGAATCAATTAAACAAAGCCTATTTCAATTTACTAAGATAGCAGAATGTAAACAACCAAATAAAGTCATGAGTTTTGAAGGCACTACTATTTGTTTTTTTTTCCTCTAGCTGAACTGTAATGTCTAACACACTCAGCTGCAGGTAATCTAGTTATATACGCTGTGAGAGATACACACAAGCACAATTTTGCTGGAAAAATGATTCGTCGATGAACAGAATGAACAAAATGAACAGAATCGTCATTTTGGGGTGAACTATCCCTTTGACACAGCTAGGTTATTTAACAGTGAATAATGTTCATACTATTTCAAGAGGGGGCACCCCTGTGATTGTAAAAATAATCACAACATAAACAGAAGCCGGTGCTAACTTACAGAGGGTTAGTCATTGTGCAAGGCGGTCATCTCCTGCATTCTCAACGTTGATAAGGCACACAATAAGCTAACATTTACTGACTCTGAACACATACACTAAGGAAGGAGGAAAGCCCCCGACTAGTGTGTGTTTTGTTAATAGGAGGCAAGGGGGAGCAGATAGAATATCAGTGCCTACCATATGCTTCCCCCTCCATTCCAATAGGACCAGCCTGCGGAGTCTCGCCGTTCTTCAGGCAGTTGTGGATGTATGCTGCCTTCCACTTGGCATATTTCCTGTGCTGGATGTTCTGAACAGGAAGAAACGGGGAGGAGTCAAGAGGAGAATCATTAAGATAAGAAGTGCTTAATTAGTGAACTTTCCCAGGAACACAACAGGACATGAATCAGTTAGATCAGACTGTTTTGCCACTTGATTGATGAATGCGGTCACTTACGCTCTCAATTTACCGCAAATGTGAGTGCGTGAGTAATTAAAATGATTTGCATTCTGACTCAATATAACATTATGACACAGAATTCACCACAAAAATTTTTTTTTCATCATTTACTTTCCCTCATGTCATTCCAAACCTGTATGACTCCGTTTCTAAGGAAATATTTTGAATGGTTTTGTGTCCACACAATGGAAGTTAATGGGTGCCACTGTTGTTTGGTTATTTCAAAATATCTTCTTTTGTGTTCCTCAGAAATAAAAATGTCATACAGGTTTGAAATGACTTCAGGGTGAGTAAATGATGGAAGAATTTTTGGGTGAACTATCCCTTGTTTCATGAATGGCACAAAGTGGAAAAAGTAACAGTGCTGTAACACACTGCTTTTTAACTTTATTTTACACACAAAACTGCTAAAAAGTAGCATTTATGTCCCCAACTCTCATGCCCAACAAGGGTCTTGAATCCCTTTGCCATCTTCTTTTTACATGCATTGGTGCCAAGAACTCTTAAGTCTAGCACGAAAAGTTTCCTTCCTACCAGTAATCCAATATGGCCCAGCTCCTTGTGGCATTGTCAGAGAGAAACAGGGCAGTAATGGAGGCAGCTTCTGAGAGCTCATTGTATGGCTTAGTGTTACACAGAGAAGCAGCACTGCTGAAACAGTAAATCCAATCAGCTCTCTACAGTAGGAAAATGTCTGGCCCTTAGGGAGTGTAGAACCCTCAATGAAACATTGTCCATCTTCAGACACGGGTCACTTCCCCTCTGTATAAAAGAGACATCTGCCGCCATGGCGACCAGTTGAGATGGCCTAATACGTATACTGGAGTATCCAACTGGGGATTAGCAACACTTTCCAGGCACGAGTTTGCCAAGAATCGGCACTCTCAAAACCTCTGTGTACAGGAGAGTGGCGAGGCGTCGTAAGTCCCTGGGTTCTGCTTTACGATTTCCCAGCAATTTCCATGTTTTCATGGTTTTGCAGCAGTTTTCACGCGAGAACACGGCTAATGACGTGTTTGGTTCCATTCGATGTTTTCACGTTCCACTAAATTAGGTGAACTCGTGTGTCTGTGCCATTAGAAACAGGGTGATCGTGTCAAAAAACACAAGATCTCAGACCCATATTTCAAAGAAACCTTTTCTGTGAAACTTCAGAAAACGTATAAAATAATATAGTAAATCTAAAACAGTCCTACATAGTCCATGTTTTTAATAGTTTTTAAGTGTAATTTTTGTCATTTTGCAGTTTTACATGCCCAGTTTTCATTTATTTTTGTTACGCAGAAAAGAATGGCCAAACAATTTGCCAAACAAATTTTTAGAAACCAAAAAGGTTTGGAACAATACGTGGTTAGTAAATAATTGCAAGCTATATGTTAAAGATACTTAAAAGCAACATAAAACCTTTTCATAAAAGACAGTAGACGAGGTAGACAATGTAAAGAGACGCCCCTCAGTGACTCACCTCATCCGATAATTCACCAAAGACACTCAACACATCAAACAGAAGGCTTGAGGTGTAGAAAGATTTGATCATGTTCCTGCGATCAGACACACACATTAAACACAGCAATACAAACATAAAGAAGGTCGCTTCCTTTCACAGTTTTTTCTTCAAATAGACAGTACTTTTGTTATTATACCTTATAGAGATAAGTGTTAAACTTATAATAATACTTGTAGCAGAACAGAAGTATTATTAAATGACCCTTCAGAATCAGTTTCCTGATGCTGTTCAGTTTCCTGAATTTATAATAATAACCAACTAAATGTACTTTCTTTTATATCCCTTACTCGTTTACAAACCTGCTCTTGTGAGACATTAAGTCATCTGTGGATTCATAATTTGGGTCACAGATACGTTTAAAATGTTCATCTTATATAAATATCGAAATGTTACCTGCTAGACAGGAATAGAGTATTTTCAGCAATAATGAATTCCAAGAATTGCATAAATCTAAATGATAAGATTTGTTCGGACCTAACTAAAGAGATGTGTTTTAAACCGATTAGTCATATCACAGTAAATCAACCTGAGATGGTGTGTTATCTGTCTGAGAAACAGGGGCCCTTTCAGACTTCATAACCATAAAACAAATATTACATTCCAGGAAATGTCTTTATATAATGTTACACGAATAAACACTTGACAATCTCTTTACAAACACACTGCATATAAAAACAATGATTATTTTATAAGGATAAATAATGTTTATTTCTGTACATTAAAAACTGAATGTTCTTGTGTTTAAACATTCAGTGCATCACAAAACATACAAAAGGCTCAGTTTCATGGTTGTTTTTTGTTGTTTAAAGATGAAGTATAATAAAGTAGCTCATTTCTTGCAGTCCTGACATCATTTTTGATGGTTTTCTCATTTTTTTGTTTTTTCATCAACACATGGCACCAATAAACACAGCATTTTGACGGTGATGTCATTAACAAACTGCCTTTGACTCCAGGCTGGTTTTCTTACTTAAATATCAATGATCACACAAAGGTTTATTTAGGAGTTTTAATGTCCTATGGGCGCTATGCGGTTACAACTGAACGTCAGGTATGGAGTCATTCTCAAACGGCAGCTCCCGGTAACCATCCTGGAACAGATTAATCACAGTCACACTTCATTCACAACTCACTTTAAATTCAAGACTGAAAATGTCACTGGTGTTTCACACTAGGTGTAAACTCATCTTCAGGCAGCATGCCCACAATGTGTTTACCGGTTGGCTAATTACACACAAAATGATGTTCAATACGCTCCCAAACAAAACAAACTGGGATTAGTCATATGCCGGTTCTGTCTAAGTGGGTTAGCCAGAATAAGCAGCAACTGAACCAGTTTTTAGGCCAGGCTTTGTACCTTACTGGGAGTGACTATCCTGTTTTATTGCAAACAAACAAAAATCACCTACCATTATTTTTGCTTTTTTTAACTTCTTGCAGTACATTATTCTATTCTGAGTTTTCTGTCTTCATGCACCTTGTTCGGGTCAGAACATTGACTTTGGAATAAAACCATTAACTTGCTGACGATACTGGCATTGTGTGAGATAAACTGAACACACCGTTTCACCTTTTGCATTGTTTAAACAAAGTCTGTGAACACTTTTTGAGCAGTGACCTCTGAACAGAGTGTGTGCAGGTCTGACAACTTCCTGTGGTGAGACTGATTTCCACTTTAAACCTCAACGGCAGGAAGTGGACAAAGATCACAAGGGTACACGTGGTGCACAGTGTCAGATGTGTCTTTCAGGACTTGCACAGTGACTTATGAAATTTTATACTGTTGTTTCTTCTTGTCAGCTGTTAACAATCCACAGAGAGGTGGTTCCCTGATCGCACAGGAAAACGTAACTATTTCACAATTTGGAGCATTCGCATTAATTCAGACTTACTTGTTCCTTGTATCTTAACACAACTGAAGTAATCATGACTTAAAATACCTTGGATAATGCCAGTTCTTATGACCTGAGGCCTGAACCTCTGCCAGGTATTCAGCTTCTGAACCAGTTGGTTTATGACGTTAGCATTCACAACGGCTTCATTATACTGCCTTGACCTGTAACACTACACCTGGTTAATCCACGTCGTCTCACTCCCAGACAACTGCCCTGTACAGAGACAGTTTGTTGCTAATTTTAGCCCACTACTCGCTCCCTGTATATACGATGCTGACAGTGGGATTATTCTGTGTTACGGTTCAGTGGGAGGAAACGGTAATCAGGTCCAGCGCTTTTACATGTCAGCCAAACAGCCAAAACATCCACCCAGACCGTGACTTACTTGTGGAAGCGCCCCGATCGGTCTTCATTATCTGCGTAGAGGAACATTTTCAGAGCATAATTTTCAACATGGGCATTGCCAACTATTTCTTGGGAGATGGATTCGTTGTCTGCGAGTTCTTTCTTCATCTGAAACATAGAGAGCAAAACCAGTTGGAAGTTGGTTTTTCGTGTGTAGCACAGCTCACTAATTGTAATAACATCTAAGGTAGTTCAAGTTCATGACTCAAATCATAAAGGGCGGCACCGCATTCAAAAACTGTTATAGAATGAGCAACACTGTAACAAGTGTTTATTACATTTGTGACTATTTTAGATGACTATTCTCCAAAGCTTTGGTTTCCATGGCATGAGTTATTAACTCCGAAGATTCAAATCAGCCACGATTCCACTCCAGAACTCCAGTGTAATTATTATCTTGCAGGGGAAGTGGATCTCTGGAGAGTCGCCCACGCACAATTACTGAACTCGCCAATTATTGTGATCCTTTAAACAATGGCAGACGAATACATTTACAGCTTCATAATATCACTGAAAACAATTAAAACACAATGGAATCGCTTTTGTATGCAACGAACATTCTTGCTAAAGCAGGCTAATGTTTTCATCATTTCTAATAACACTGAGGACACCACAGCGTTAAATATGTCTATTTGCTTTCCTGGCATGCGTTTTTAATGTTTAAAGCATGACTCGCCTTTATGTATTTTTCCTTCTCTATGTTGGTACATTAATAATAAATGCTCTGTATCTTTATTTCAAATACATTTTAGACTTTGATTATACAAATATAACCAAGATTGTTCCAACATCAAATGGAACGTCAGATTTCAGTACATTTGCAGGCCCAGCTCTGACCTCCATCATTGTTATGAAACAGCAGACATTGGTGAACCTGTCTTTTTATTTCGAGGTTTCAAATGGTTGGCACCCAAGCACTGAAGCTTTAGCTAGTCCGAGCTCTGCCTTCCCTTCTGCGATGTTCAATCTGCAAAAGAGTGTCAAGTTTTCTTGTAAAATCACTAAAGCTAATATGACCGGTTGTATTTCAACAAGTGGAACCCGGGCGCCTGAATGGCCTCACTTGTTTAAGTCTTAACTAATGTTTTACCTGCTTCACAAAAAAGCCCTTTACAGTATATCACTTGTACTGTACTACAGACGATTATGGAAACTTAATTTAGAAGGAGGTGCGCAGACAACAACAGAAAGGAAAGAAAAACAAATTTTTATTTTGCCAGCACAAACAAAATCAAACTCTTGAAAGCAGATCTTGTCTCTGCACATGGACTCTCCCTTTCCTTGGAGGAAAAAGAACACTAGAGTCATTTTAACACTGTAGGCCAGTGTTACCAACAGAAAAAACTATTGGTACTATGTGTTATTTGGCAAAAGAACTTGCTGATATTTGGTACGAGTTCATGATACAGGTGACGCAAACTTTATCACACAAAAGCTTCGCTTCCTGCAACTGTTTTGATCCTCTGTGCAAAAGCTTAAATGGTAAGACTTTATAACCGGAATCAGATACAGATCCTAAATCTAACACAGGTTATTCTGTAAGGGTTTCCCATCAGTCATTTGGTAACATCACAATTAGGTTCACTTTATAAATCCTGAACTTAAAGGGACAGTTCACCCAAAATTGAAACTTTCATTTTTTACTCAGCCTCAGGTCATTCCAAATCTGTATGATTTATTTCTTCTGTGGAACACAAAAGAAGATATTTTGAGAAATGTCTCAGTGGTTTTGTGTCCATACAATGGAACTCAATAGGAGCCACTGTTGCTTGGTTACTGACAGGCTTGTTTTGTGTTCCTCATAAGCAAAAAGTCATACAGGTTTGGAATGACATCATGGTGAGTAAATGATGGACAATTTTTCATTTGTATCTTCTTAAGTTAAATGCTAGCACGGCACTTAAAAAGTTATAATGTATATATAGATATGAACATTTTAATAATGGTTAGCCATGTAGATTGCAGATGATGGCAACAGTGAAACTTCTGCACATACAAATTGTTTTCAGTTTAATAGATGCATAATAAATACACATCGTTCTCTGTGTAGCACTTCTTGTGTATTGTCCTCGAACTGACAGCTGAACTATTCAGATCACTATAAGGAGCAGAGCATCATCTCTTTATCCATGTTTAGCAGTGTTACAAGAGATTTTGATGTTTCAGACCTTATGACCGGATATAGCCACCAGGATCTGGCTCTCCACAGTTTCCTGTCTCTGTGACATTTAAAGAACTGAATTTAAGGCAACAGTAAAAGCCAGCTCTGGAGACTGCGGGGTCTCCGCTCTCGTCTAATTGGTTCCAAAATGTCTATAACAAGGGCCAGGCATAAAAGCAAAGCTTCTTTATTTCCTGCTCCCCTTGTAAGGAGGCCTGTAAACTCAGCCCTCCGAAAAGCGATGAGAATACAGTGCCCTTCGTACAAAAGGTCACTCATCGCTGTTTGGAAATGAATGCCACATGCACAAAAGAGCTCAAACTTTGAGTCAAAAAAGTTATCTGCGAGTTTCAGCCAACTGCAGTTGATATGATAAGGCTGTACAAAAAACAATGCTGTTTCTATGAAGATCAAGCTAGGAGATCTTTAAATAGAGATCCTTTTGTATCGTTTAAAAGGGATTCAGATAAAAGCGCATGAAATTGGGGTTCTTCAGGATTTCTCTTACCATTTCCAACTGATCCATTAGTTTCACAAGAAACTTTCGGCACTCTGGAGTTTTGCTGTCTATTTTCATACCCGTCTGCATGGCGTAAAGTCGACCTGAAACACATTAAAATCAAGAGCCGAGAGATGAGTTTAACTTTAAATATTTAAACTCTGAAGCAATGTCATGTTGTCTCATGGTATCATAGCCTCACCATTAAGACACAGTGCCTGTCAAAACATTAGAAACAATGTATCAGTTAAAGAGATTTAAAGAAGTTTTACACTAAAATGGTTGAAAACTTTGCAAAATGTTGTTGGCATGTACATTTTTCTTCTCCAATGACTGAGTTAGGCCGAGAGCGATGAAAAAGCAGCCAACATGTAACTGGCTTTCAGGTGTCTTTGCATTAAACTGCTGGAGTTACAAAACACGGTCAAAACCAGACATCTTGTGAAAGGTGTTTTATACGCCATATGTGCAACATACAACAGAATTCTTACTGCTCTTTTAGGACAATATACAACAGTGCTACATGGTTCTGTCAGTGGACGGCACAAAAACATCCCATGAGCCTCTGAGGCATCGCTGCATGTGTCCGTTCTAGACGCACACTTTAAATACTGGAGTTACAGACTGAAACTGTTGTAATACGTTGTAATTGTATTGCTGTTGTGCTTAAAATGGGCTATTTGTGGGCTGCATGGCGAACATAATTGGTATAACTGCCGAAATGCACCATCCTATACCTTCCTATACATCCTATACAACTCTTCTCTTCTAAACGGGCTGTGAAAGAAGGTCGGAAGCACATTTTCTGTACATACAATTCATACAATTTCCAAACAAAATAAGCAAATCCACATGCTTAGCTGAAGTGCCCATTTTCAAGCTATGTGAGGACTTCTGAATGACACTTTGTGTAAGAGGCAGACCCTGAAATCAGCCGTCTAATTCTGATTTAAAACTCATTACTCTGTAAATCACAGTGAACTTGCAATTACAACTTCCTGAAGGAAGCAAGGAAAAGCAAATATACTCAGCTGTGAGTGCTCAGGTCAGGGCAAACACATTCTGCGTGTTATCCCTCATAAAGGTGTCTCTATGCAGCCGGGCAGAACTGTGCTCTGGGTCAACAGGTGCCATGAAAATGTAAGCGAACATTTTGGCTGTTGACACCTTGATTCTGGATGAAGTTGATTTGGAAAACAAATAGTAAATGATTTGGTTTACAGAGAGAGAAATTCTAGACAAGAACACACACAACTAAAACAAACATTTTAAACTGTTTATTTTACTGCTTTTGTTTAGACTGCTAATAAATGCCAATGTTGTGGTTTATACCAAAGTGTATGAACGAAAAAGGCCTATCTGCTAGTAAGACACTCGGGGTACCTAGTAAAGCAGGTTAGTAATAAAACATAAACAAAAATAAACAAACACTTAAAGAAATACATGAGAAAAGGCCTCAGGAAACCAATAAAATACAAGAACAAATACATAAGTATACAACAAATCAAATAGTCGAGCGCATTTAATTAAATGAATAAAATACACAATGTATGGTAAAGTCACTGAATTATGAGCTAACAATTAAGAGTTATGTTTCACCACTCTTAGTTTCACTATAGACCTGCACTACTATTCAGTTTATATAAAGCAAAACTTCATAACGTCACTGTGTGTTCTAAATAAAGTGTTACAGGATCTGGGAGAAGACAGGTTACATTTAGGTTACAGTACAAATGGTTATCAGTTAGATAACCCGGAGTGAACAAAGTAAATGGGTTTCTATGGCTAGCAGCTGAAAGGAAGGGTTCGTTTATGAGCCCTTAGATTTTGCAAGTTCTTCAAGCTATTGTTTCTTTAAGAACAGTCCATTTCCTCTTCCCAATCTGCAGAGATCTGATGTCCATCACAGTAGATCACAGCACGCAGTCACAAAGTCCTTCTTTGTATCTGTATTCCGCCCATAGTGCTCAACATCCAATTTTTCTCTGGATGAAACAAAGCAACACTAAGGCCATTCACAGTCGCAAACCATGAAAATAAAAACCATAATCCATGTTTCGCTCTGGGTGATTCTGTTTCCTTCTGTTTTAATGAAAGTGAGTGAAAATAAGGACAGTGCTACGAGCGTTAGAAATGCGTTGCTGACACAGTCAATGAATGTGCTAGTGTTCCAACGTGTGCGTGTTTGTTTACCAAAAGTCGCCACAACGCTGTATTCAGTGACTTTAAATAGCTCTGGTGATGTTTTACGATGCATTTTAAAGCACATGGAAAATAACACGGAAAGGTGCTTTCTGTTTTTCTTCATGCTGGTTAGTTAATTAAACTACACTTTATGCATGTGCCTAGCATAAACACTAGTCAGCATTCATCCACTGACCACTGAATAACCAAACAACAAAGCGTTCTACAACATCCCAGATGCTAATTTTAAGCAAGTGAGCATTAACACAAGCTTGACGTTTAATGGACGAAAGAGATTTTGACTCATTACGTGAGGACAAGCTCAGAGTACTTCAGTGACATCAAGACAAAAAAAAGAAAGCAGCAAGAAAACAATCATACATTCAGGAATGCCGGCCCGCGCACTCCATAAAGCCATTAGCTTTCTCCACTACAAGGATGTTATTATGTAGCTACTGCTCTGTCTGGAGACGGGATAAGGTCCAACCAGAAGGAAGGAAAACAATGTCAAAGCGGGTTTTCTATAGGTTTACAGCACAGTGCCAATGAGAGAACCAGAGCTGGGTCCAAGAGACAGAACCCAGAGTAGAGTCGCTCTCAAAAACGACACACTACTGACTGCCCCGCGATTTTCATGGCTGCATAAAGACAGTCAATCTAAACATAAAGCATATAGTACAGTGAAGCATTATTGCTGGTTTGATTATTGCTGGGTGTCTTTGTCTAGTTATTTAGCATCTCATGTTAAACTGCTATTTCTTAATTTCCAGTACAAGGATACGGTAAGCTCACAACCACATTTATTCCAGTAAGTTCTGACTCCCTCAGTTAAATGCTGACCTCCAGTGGCACATCTTATTCTCCATCTCTTAAAAAAACAGCTGCTCAGACCTTCTGGATTTAAGATGTCCGGTCTTAGAAAGATCTTATGAGTACAACACAACCAGAGCTTCAAACAAACAACTATCAGCACAGATTACCACAAGACATGATAAACTAACTGTCATAGGGCTAATATGAAGTTAAAGTCTGTTTTTTAGTAGTCAGCTGTGTGTACACAAGTTTGAGTGTAGTTTCTGAATTGTCTTTCTCTTTCAGAGTACAGATACTCTCCAGCACAGACAGAATATGCCCACCACCTTTTAAAATTGTCACGTTGTCTTTACAGACTGCTCAGGTCATAAACGAATGAAAGTTTGAAATTTACACTTGCCCAAAAAACATAATATCTCACAGTTCAGACACCGAAAACTCTTAGCAGTAGGCGGTCTCTGTTTGATGAGGTCACACTCGACGTCTACAATGAACCGACTGCAGCCTACCTGCCAGGCGCTCTGCTGGTTGCCATGACAACAGGATAGCAAAAAGCTCCTGTTTAATGGGCTTAACGGGATAATAATGAGATGCTGAGATGTGGCTGGCATTTTAACCTTTCAATTTAGGCGCCATCCAATCACAGAGGCTTTCATTAACTGCTGTTCTGGGATGTCAAACATAACCTGGGACAGCTTGATGAATATTTAAAAGCGAAATGTCGGGCGAAAACCTTCTTAAACTCATTCGACAATGCCGAAGTAATGCTATATTAAACTAAATTGAAGATCTTGCTTCTTAGTAAAGTTGTCCAATCTATCACACATCACACAAACACAGCAGACAGCATTATGCTAAAGACTCATAACAAGCAGCCATTATCCTCTCTCAGCTGGTCTAATGGGAATCCAGCTGAGGTTTGTTTCACAGCCGATACAGTGAGGCTCATTCTACTGGGTTCAAAATATAATATTTTTTGGCATTCTAGAACAAGAACTAGTATTAAAGAAATCTGCTTTACACTGCCGTGCATATTATTTTGTGATAGTGTTTGATACAGTAAATTGTACACGACATAAATCATTAGTTATTTAGTTGCTGACCTGAAATTGGCCCTTTAATGTTTCAGACAACCAAAATATTAAACGTGAGCTTATAGTAGAAAAACGAAACATGAGGGTTTTATAGAATTGTTTAAAACCAAGTGGTGTCAAAAACTTTCGCCCCAATGTCACCTGGCAAAATAAGTCAGCAATATGTTGGCATGGTTGACTACCAATACAGTGTAGACAGTGCAGTTACAATATGTGCTGTAACATCAATACAACAGCAGCCCGGCAACCACCAGCGGTTTAACCCCAGATGTGAGCTAAATGAAATGCATGTACATGCAATTATATAAACATGTCATTTATATTTACATGACAACTCTGCCAACTTGTGGAGCTTTATAATGCGACCTAAATGTTTGTAAAAAACCGACACAACTTTAATTACATGGTTCAATGTGTGTCACTTATTATCTCATGTTTATCGTTCATAAATTCATACATACATTCAAGCATATACTGTATACTGCGTCTGGACATTTGGAAACAAACACGGTTAACAAACACCCTCAATACACTTTCTACGTTAAACTGGTGCCAGCGTGACGTCAAAGTGAGGAATGACGTCATACTGACGGACGACACACTCGCATATAGTGTGTAAATCGAGTTCTAATAATACATGTACAGCAAAGTCGCTTCAAGCCATATGAGCGAATAAACACCATCTGTGACAGGATGGGGTTAACATCTAACTCTACCAAGTGTTTAAATCACGTGGACAAAGTGAACTAGTCTTCAGAGGACTAGTTAACGATAAACAAAGCGAGAGAGTAACACACTTACAGTAATAAGCAACGACGGGTTCTCGTTTCTCGTGTTCCTGCGCTGTTCTCAAATGATGCTGGATGGCTTTGAGCTGCGGTGGGGCCGCCATCCCGTTTTAAAGTCTCCGGTACAAACTTTCACGATTACCGGGAGCCGAACACCGACTAACAACAACGATGACAGCCGCACGCGAACGAGTCACTTCCGCGCCTGCGCGCACGGCAGCCACGCCCTCCAGCGACACCCGCAGGTGAGGAGTGGGAGTGTCACAAACAAACAGCGTCACTCATGATGAAAATAAGTTTAGAAAAGTGTTGCGGAATCCTTTTTACTTCATTGTAATATTGTATTGATACTTTAGCTCTGTCTAATAATTATAGGCTTGAACCATGTTATACTGTACATAACAAAGCAGTTTTGTTTGCTTTTCTGTTAGGTATTGTTCTTGTTCAAGTTATGCTCGTAACATGGCACCTCATCAACTTTAATGAGAAGATTTTGCTTGTGTTGTTTTTCTCTCAGGACATGTGCAAGTACGGCTCTCAAAGGGGTTTTGCAGAAAGTCACGCAATTATTGCAACTATTGTTTTGTTTTTATGGAAATCAGACACGTCACAAACATTAGGAGATTATGAAACAGCTGTCTATCGTAAGATTTTCATGCATGAAGATTATACATTTCTATTATACTGGACATTGTTGATCAGAAATCTCTAAACATTGTACAAAAGCTGGTATTTACACAGCTGTATTGAAAGAGTGGAAAAGCAACTGTGGGGAGATGTGCAGGCCCACCTGTTTCTCCTCTAATGTTTCTTTAATCCACTATTAAACGGGAAACAGTTTCCTTCTGACACAGACTAAGAGTTCACAGTGTGCCATTTTGTACCTGAGATGAAGCACTTGAGAAGCTGAGAATAATAACAAAAGTTGGATGGATGCCTGATAAAATATACAGACACAAATACAACAAACCCAATACTGTAAACACGATATATGGAAATCAACAGCATAATTAATATACTATCAATATGCATGAATATGACCAAATTGGACAGTAAAGATTACTGTTACCGTGGACCAGTCAAAATGATATAAGAAGAAACCTATCCCTTTGTTTTGTTTTAAGAAAATCAATCATAAATCAAGTTAAAATCAAATAACATTTGGCAAACTAGTACTTCCAAATTTGTGTAGTACTGCAATATAAAGTACAAATTTAATTCTGAAACCAATATTGCATAAACATAATTACTGAATATTTATGTGGTTTTGGCTTATTGTTATGTAAATTGATAAGTCAATCAAAGAAACAAAATATACATTAAAGTTTTGAAGTAATCACACCACTTCAAAACATTACAATAAATGGAACAATAAATGATCTGGAATCAGTCTTCATCAGGAAATGCAGAGGTATGCGAGTGTACGTCCTTTCTGTCTTTCAGAGGTGTGTTTAAAACATAAAACAAACACTGTGAAAGCATCACTCAAAATACTTAAAAAATTCTCAAGACATTGGCTGGTTTAAGTAACCTAGTCTTCTAAGTAAGATCTCAAAAATCTCGGCGATACAGAGCAGTATGGTGATGATGGTGAAGGTGTACATCGCGCTGAGGAAGATGGTCTTCTCAAAGTGTGCTGGGACCATACACTTCGTGATGGCGAATATTTTCCCCACGGCACCAGCATTGCAGATGTAAACGGGATCAACCAGGAAACCAAAGAGGTGTCTCTGAAGCCAAAATGCTAAAACTTCCAAAATGATTCTTAAAAGGACAGAGATAATGTAGAAGACTGTGGACATCAGCCGTTGAAGGATCTCCTCCTGGTCTATGTTTTTACAGGCAGCATAAAGATGGAAAACAGCTCCGGGTACCAAAACAGTGACTAGCTGCAATGCCCAAAATACCTACAAGACAAATAACATCATATAATCATATCATCATATAATTCCAGAGGCTATTTATACATTTTTATGATAAAGTCACATATTTTTCTGTTGTCTTTCCCTGTCTGCCTAGAATTGTACTTTACATTTGTCATCGTTTTTTCACTTGTCATTGTGCTCTCTGACATTTGTTAAATCACTACAGATTACGTCATAAAACATCAACATAACAATTCTTGTTATTTCATTAACTAAGTTAGTTAAAATTATTAGCTAATCACTAGAGTTAAAAACATACATTCGATCACTTTTACCTGAGGTGTTATAGGTCTGAACTGGTTGTAACAGTAAAGGTTTAACTCTCTTCTGTCCGGATCACAGCTGAAGTGGAGGGCCTCATTTCCGTAGACTGCGAATCCGAGGACACCAAGAAAAAACGTTCGCACAGAGCCGAAGAACAGTGTGTGGAACTGGCCTATCACTGTCGGAGGCCTGAGCTGAAATACAATGTTTCACACTGTAGTTTTAACAGGATGGCAATGAGAAGCATAAGCTACAAGGATACAGACAATACAACGTTTCAGTCATTATCAACCATCAAATAATCGTAACCACATTCATCATTAATCTCTAATTTTGTAATCAACTTGTAATTGCACACCCACACATCCCTCATGAAAGTTTCTGATGTTGTTTAAAAGCATCATTTGGCTTCAGAATTCAGCATAATTCTAGGGTTGTGCATTCGAAACCTCTCTATGACCTTTGCTTTAGAAACTCCCCGTCCGTCCATGCATACTTCTCTTTCATTCTCATTGTCTTTCCATCAATTTACTCTCAACAAACAAACAAAAAAACAGAGGAAAAGAAAACAAAGGCCACAGGACACGTGGTCAGCCAACAGGCTAATCCCTGTCAGCAAAAAACAACACTTGTAACTCACAATAGTTCAGAGCAAACGTGCCACAAAATGCAATTGTATCGCCAGGCAGATCACACAATAGAAAACCATTAACCCAAACAAGTTAGGTTCACAAATGTACCCAAATGAGCATTCTTACTAACAGAAAATTAAAGTTATCATCAAGTGTAAGTTAAGGCAAGTACATTTAGTTAAAAAAGTCTAAACAAAGGCAAATTCAGATGGTTAAGTAATGTCTTAGATATCTTGAAGCTGTTACAAGACTTTCCCCTTGGAGTAAACACATAATTCTGCTCAGTACGCATCTTGGCACTTGGTTTCATCTATATCAGTTCATATATTTACAGGCTTACTGTAAACCCAGCAGGTCAGCTAAAAGTTTCTTCAGACATCACTGGAGTGCGTTTGCTCTTTCTAAACCATGACACGCAGGGTAAGAAGCGTTTCACAAACGTTAAATTGCGTACAAAAGTCCACACACCAACCGTAATCCAGGCGGAGTGCTGTTCATCCCCCTGCCGAACTGAGAGCCGAGCTCCCGCACTCATGCGACTGCGTGCCGAGGGAGAGACCTGCTGGAAAAGCTGCATGCTGGGGGCGCCTTTCTAAAGGTGCGCTGGTTCGAGGCCGAAACCAAAGCGCCAACACACAGGCAAGACATCAAAGAAACGCATTAAAGATCATCGTGGCCGCAGATGTGAATCACCAAAATAAAACCACGGACGTCTTCCTCACACGACCATTGCGCAAGTGGTGCACACAGCTGTCAATCAAAGTGGTTCTTCATCACAGGTGACCATGCCTGATTGTTTCATTCATTCATTCATTCAATGTTATTGTTACGGAAATGAGATATATTATTAATCTGATGCTGTAATCGTATTTTAATAAAATGTAGTTGAATTGTATTTGGTTTATTGCTTTGCGCATTGTTTATGAGCATTCACAATGTCATCACAAAGGAACATTACCAAGTTCGTCACAAAACCCAATTTCCCAATTTAAATATTTATATCTGCATAACTTTTACCAATCAGGTTCATTTAGTCTTGTACAATACTTTTCTTTGTGGAGATGTTCCTCTTTCACCATTTTAAGGGCAAAGCAACAAAAAAGTGCCTGGTAACCTGTAGAGCAATAAATCCCCTTTTGTCTCGATGTAAAACTTATAGCAAACCCCTTTCATTATTTTCTCTTTGTATTAATCCCTTGTAGCTTCAACAGCGTCATAAATGCCAGCAGATGTCACTACACCAACAGAATTACGTCCATTTACGTCCTGTTACCACATTTATTTACCACATTTACTGTACTGTGACCACCACAGATTGATGATAGAAATGCAAAATACCAAGCCCAACAAATCACGTGACTTTGAGGAGCAGTACAATGTCAGGGGTAACAGGCCAATATGAATTTCTAGAGAGAGAAAGAGTGAGAGACATGTACTCTGAAACACATTTAGGAATACAGCTGTATATAGACTATATATAGCCATGTTGGGAATTTGATGCTTTGGTTGATCTGTTGGAACATAACCAGGAAAAACACTCCGGCATTCCCGAATAAGTCACTGGAAGTTTGAATTTAGCCTTTTAAAATGTAGGATACTTCTCACAATGAGTTTAGTTTAAGTCTGTGGATGTGTTTATGGACAAGCAGTAAAGTATTGAATGCAAAATCAGACTATGAACAAAGACATTTGTCAGGTTAGAATATTTAATATTTATGTTATAAATAATTTTTATTGGTACCAAGTTTTCCAGACGTGGGCCAGCTATGAACCCCATGATGCCTCCCAACAACCTAATGTGATTTGAATGACTCTTAACTAATAACTATCTGCTCTGTTCTGCCTGTGATCTAAATAGGTTAGAATCACAACATCTGTTTATACATCTGTTTTAGTTGATGAGAATGCCCAATCACCCACGAGCAAATGAAAGTATTTTCCGCACAATTTCCGTGTCAGATTTTTGCAAGGAACTGTAAGGAGCCCCTTTTTCTTTTCTTTCACTGTTCTTCTGCTCCAATTGTCCAGACCCAGCTGGTCCTCTGATTACGTATTTATGGGAATTCTTTCCTCAGTAAATCCCCTGCGAGTCACATGAAAGAGCCAGACGAGCAGCGTGGACAAAAGCAGCACCTGACGAGTCCAGAAAACACAGTCCCGGTGTGTGCCAGTGGTGACGAAGGACCACAGCCCATAACCAAGATGTAGCACTACAGCTTTCATATTTTAAACACGTTTTGAAGTCAGAAATACAATTTTACACCAGAAGTGAATATGAATGTAGATAGATAGATAGATAGATAGATAGATAGATAGATGACAGACAGATAGATGACAGACAGACAGATAGATAGATAACAGACAGACAGACAGACAGACAGATAGATAGATGACAGACAGACAGACAGAAAGACAGACAGACAGATAGATAGATGACAGACAGACAGACAGACAGATAGATAGATGATAGACAGACAGACAGACAGATAGATAGATAGATAGATGATAGACAGACAGACAGAAAGACAGACAGACAGATAGATAGATGACAGACAGACAGACAGACAGATAGATAGATGATAGACAGACAGACAGACTGACAGACAGACAGACAGACAGATAGATAGATGATAGACAGATCTTTCTCTCTTCCTCACAGTGCGCATTGACTGGTGACTCCTTCACTTGCTGCTGTGTCTCAGTGTCACTTCAGCACTAAGTTGGTGGACAGCTCCTCTTCTTCTTCTTCTTCTCTTCTTCTTCTCTCAAGCAGTGAAACTTTTGCGACCTTCTCCTCCAACTTCTTCGGTTTCTGAGCCCTAACCCGACACATGGATATCACTTTTAAAAACATCTCTTTCTCCGAGCTTTCCGCAGTCTATGACAACTCCACGGACGGCTGGACGGCGGACGGAGGGGAGACGGTGCACTTCATCCTCCGGTGCGTGATCCCGTCTCTGTACATACTCATCATAACAGTGGGTCTGCTGGGCAACATCACGCTTGTGAAGATCTTCATCACCACCAGCGCGATGCGAAGTGTGCCCAACATCTTCATTTCCAGCCTGGCCGTGGGAGATATTCTGCTTTTGGTCACTTGTGTGCCGGTGGACGCGCTCCGGTATTTCTACGAGGAGTGGATCTTTGGCACCGTGGCTTGTAAGATGATCCCGGTGATACAGCTCACCTCGGTCGGCGTCTCCGTGTTCACCCTCACGGCGCTGAGCGCGGACAGGTAAGACCAGCAATAAAGCCAATAAATACATAAAACAGACAGGATGCAAAATGAATTGACGCAGTTTCACTATTCAGACAAACGTGCATAACATCAATAACACACAGAGTTTATGTGTCACTTGTGCTTGTGATTACCTTCTGCTCTTTAAGCACCTGTAGAGGATCAAGTCCTGCAAAAGCTTTTGTTCATTAAAGGAATGAATCTTAAAACACTTGGCAAACAGCTTAAAGAGATTGTATGTTAAAGCTGATCCACGGCACACAGAAACCTTTCCCAGCAATAACAATGCTGCTTTTTCCCTGACATCACACAGAGTGATGGGGTGAGCTGTACTGGACCACTGAAAATGCAACATCAGTCTATTGTATTCATTTTTTTTCTTTCATGTATATATATATATATATATATTTATTTATTTTTTTTTTTTGAAGGCTAGACTTGATCTTTAGAGCCTGCCTCTGACATCATTACTCTGATTTATTTACACTGCAGTGTCATTTATTACAGAAATGAGTGTTTATAACCATATGGGACATGGACCGCTGTAAATAACAGAGGCATGTATGCCGGCAGGGAAAAACTTTGTGTGAAATCCACCTTAATTTTATCAGTGATTGACAAAAACATGAACTCAGTTCTCTTATACTTCTAACTACACCTGAAAGGTTGAAGAATTGCAGAATTCAGAGTTTTTCTTTGTAAATTACCCCGCTTCAGATCCTAAAAGATGATTGGCTGTTATGGGTTTAACTGACAGTCTCCTGTTTGACTGCAGGTCTGGGAAAGGCTTCAGAATTCATGTTGCTGAGTCTCTACGGCAGATGAGCTGTGCTCTCTCTGTCTCACACACTACTGTATGTCTTACCCTTCTAGGTTCAGTGCTCGGTGGTCCTGAATCTAAAGGTCATGACCTTTTCTAGCCTGATTTGTTGCTCTTCTCAATGATCTGTTTGAGCAACTAAAAGTTCACTTGTGCCACAGTGATTATGCCACGACCCTGGAGTCCAATCCCATGCCTTTATTGATCTGTATGTACGTTAACAACACCCTTTACCCAAAAATAAGAAATCGTATTTCTAAATGTTATCAGTGTTCTGGTACTTGTGATAAAGGATCTTCTGGCCCAAGGACTGTGTTCTGTCATTGGGATCTTTGGTACAAAACAAGGATTTCTTACTGCAGGAGATCAAGATTTATATGTGATTATTTTTTGTAGTATTTCTAACTAAGAGAACCAGGAAACAGACTGCACAGTAATATTCCTGCTGTAGCTTGAATGCACTGTGAGTTGCTTTTTTTAGGTTAAAAATGAACCAAATCAGTAATTGATAAAATACATGACATGATCTGCTTACCTTCCCCCGATTCACAATGGTAAGTTTAGAATAAGGATTTATTATTTGAGCTGTCAGGTCTGATTTGCTGGTAAATGTCAGTTTGGCTTAATTTGACTTCATAATATGTAATGAAAATTATGTAAAGTAACCTGCAGTTTTATGTTTTAAACAGAGATGGCGGTAGAGAGGCCAAAATTATGGATTGCAGCTTTAAAATATGTAGTCTGATTAGCGCTAACTTAACATTCACAGTCAAGTGTGACACAATATTAAGTACATCAGTCAGCTCATATGTTCAACAAATGTGTAAATGTAAAATCAAGCAGTAATGATGACAGTTCTGGGTGGGTTAGCAGAGGTTCCAGCAGGTTAGCAGTGGTTCCAGTGGCACAATGAGAATGGTTTTCTCTCATTGTGAGAGGAAAGAGCCAGCTGGAGGTGAGAAGTGGGGATAAAGTCATAGGAGACTTCCATTTACCTCACAGACGATGGCAGCAGAACATCTAAAAGACCCTGTTGAATACATTAAGCCACGCTGGTTTGTCAATAGGAGAAAAAAGACTTTCGTTGGAACAAAAGCCAACCAGTTTCCACCCTGAATTTCTGTTGGTTTTTGTCTTTCTCTCTGTAGATTTTGAAGCTCAAGCAATCTGAAAGAGCAAAGAAAACACATATTTTGTTCTCACATTTCCTATAGGACGGGTTTTCTTTTGGAAAGTAAGATCAGCCTGAAGATGAGTCATTTTAAACTTTTATGTACTATAGATTTTAATTTTTACTATAGATAAAATAAAGATTTTAGGTTTACTAAGATAGAAAGATGTGTTTTTTTTATTTAGCACAGATGAGGCAAAAACCCAAACAGAACATGATGTGTTAAATCTGTAGACGTTATTTCTTCATTTTCTTATACATGCAAAGTAAATTTATATAACTAATATTTCTCTTTAATATTACAAAAAAATTGCAAGTATTTAAAATCAATTTATACCCATGAGTATGCAAATCACTTTGCATCCAGGCCTTATGAACCTGGAAACTTGGTGCTGTAAAGGTATTACGTACTTACGTGGATACTCTACATTAAAGCTAACTTTTGCAATTTTGTTCCCAATAAATAAATCCTAATGGCTTAAATTTTATAATTTATGGGTGTCACAACCTTTGTATGAAGAATAATATAATAATGAAATTCACACAGTGTGTATTTTCCCATCATGAGTGTGTTGCTGGTATGATCAGATTTCCAAAGATGCCACATAATAAACTTATCTACTGTAATAAGGAAAATGTATCCCTGTGTGACGACAGCGGGATTTTTACAATAATTTTATTAACTCAGAACAGTCATGGAATGAAATTAAACCAAATGTGAACTCTCTTTAGTCTTCCCTTTGTGTTTTATCTCAGAACTATTTCATTTCATTCACAACAGCCCACAACCTGGTGTGACATAAAACAAAGCTTTAAAATCCACACAGAAGCTCAAACATAAAGCATAGAATCAATTCTGACGTGAGATAGAAGGCCATGATGTTTTCCCTCCAGCAATGATAAATTGATGATAAACAAGCCAATTTTCTCTTTCATCCGACCACAACCTGGATGAAAGGAAAAACAATCTGTGTGATGACAATTCTTTACATCTGTTCCTCAGACACAAAGCTATTGTGAATCCCATGGACATCCAGACCTCCAGCGCAGTGTTTTGGACATGTTTGAAGGCCATCGGTATATGGATCATCTCAGTTCTGCTGGCCATCCCCGAGGCTGTCTTCTCGCAAGTGGTTCACATGCCCCACAAGAACACCACGTTCACCGCCTGCGTGCCGTATCCGCTCTCCAATGAGATGCATCCCAAGATTCACTCGGTTATGATATTCCTCGTCTACTTCCTCATTCCTCTGAGTATCATCTCTGTCTACTACTATCACATCGCCAGGACACTGATCAAGAGTGCTCACGACATGCCGGGTGAGATAAGTGAGCACTCCAAAAGACAGGTAAGAGGTTCAGAGAGAAGAGTGAAAAGATCACGCTGGCAGAATGTTAATCATCACTGTTTTCAAAAACCAAGTTCTTCTATCCAGGCATCTGTCAGATAAATACATTTAATAAAATGAATTCATTAAAACTAAAATTAGCTCAACATGAAATTCAAAGCACAAACCAATATGGATGAAATACAAACAGCAAACACACAATCAATTTTTTGGGGTTCAAAATCAGATGAGTGAATCAACTGCTGTACTGGTGTGCATGTTTATTGACTTCTTCACATCTAAAATGCACCTCATGCTTTACTGACTGCTGTTATCTGTTATATTTTCTTCCTCTCTCACTTTCTTTTTCTTTTCCCAAGACGGAAACGCGAAAGCGTCTAGCCAAGATCGTCCTAGTGTTTGTGGGGCTCTTCGCGCTCTGCTGGTTCCCCAACCACGTTCTCTACATGTATCGCTCCTTCAACTATCGGCAAATCGACTCTTCGCTGTCGCACCTCATCATCACGCTGGTGGCGCGTGTGTTGAGCTTCTCCAGCTCCTGCGTGAACCCATTTGCTCTGTACCTGCTCAGCGAGAGCTTTCGCAGGCACTTCAATAACCACCTGACGTGCAGGAGGCACACATATCAAGAGCGCAACAGCAGTTACCTGCAGAGCAGCAGCGCAATCCGCATGACCTCCGTCAGGAAGAGCGCACCCACCGTGGCCAACGGACACAGACAAAAAGCTGGAGTCTACTTTTAAAGCCTGACCTCAGAACTGCTCACCAATGGTTTATGCAGACCCCTGTATGAGGGTCGGTGACTTGCGTTTAAGCTTTGACTGAAGCGTTTGATGAGTGAAGGGGTTTATTATTAATGCAGGAAAGACAGAAGAGTCACTGCTGTAAATACTGCATGCATGCGCTTTTCCAACAGTGTTGTCAGCTTTGCCCGAGAATGTAATTAGCTTTAGTGGTGAAACATAATTCGTATTTGAACCTGAATACTGAATACAACACTAATCCTGTTTCCTGTTACACAAATCCATTTTCTAACCAGTAAATATCAGATCCATACAGATCAAAATATAACCAAAGTTCTGGTTATTGCGTAACAGCTGGAGGTTTGCTTTTCAGATCAATCATTTTTCCATTTTCATGCAATGGATGAATATAAAAAGATAAAAGGTTAGTTAACATCGTTTGAAAGTGCACTTAAAACAGTAATTGAATGTTTAGTAAAAAAAAAAAATGTTTTGATTTATCTGATTAAATTAAACTGACTGATAGGGACATTATACAGATACTCTATAAGTCATTTATTTTGCTATTTTGTTTCTCTAACAAATGCAATATATTCAATTTAGGAGCAACAGGAGCTTAGCCATGTCTCCCAGTGAATGTTAATGCCACAACGGTACATCAGCCAGGTCACACACTCAAGGGTAAAGTGTGGTGATTAGATTAATATGTGCATAAACAGATTAAGATTCAACATGAATATCAATTTATGAAGCATGTTTCCCTGTACCATCCCAAACATGAGCCATAAGGACGTTGAGAACAAACATCAATATACATCAGCTGCGTATCATCTCATATTCACCAGCAAATGTGATCTTCCTAATCACTGCATTATATTATTATGCTGTGAGATTTGATATTTGTCTCTTTGTTATGGAGCGCACTGTGCCCGTATCTATGGGTGCAGAATAATCGTTCTGTGGCATGACAGTGTTACCTGTGTCTTTAAAGACCGTCACCATATATACCTATCTTTTGTGATCTTAGTGGTCACAGTATAATACAATGAACCTTTTCATATAAACACCTTGTGTTTTAACCTCATCCAATGTTTCAGTTTTAGTTAAGGGATAGTTCATCAGTTCTTCCATCATTCACCCTCATATCATTCCAAGCCTGTATGACTTTTTGCTTTTGAGGAACACAAAACAAAATATTTTGAAGTATGTTGGTACCCATTGATTTCCACTGCATGGACACAAAACCACAGACATTTCTCAAAATATCTTCTTTTGTGTTCCACAGAAGAAATAAAGTCATACAGGTTTTGGAATGACATGAAGGTGAGAAATGTTTTAAATTTTTGGGTGATGCTCTGATGATGTCTAATGATGCTCTGTGTGATCAGGCAAATAATATGAAAGCATGTCAGCACAGAATGCAGAAGAAAAGCTTTACAGCACCGTGATGAAGGGAAAAGACATGTCAGAATTCAGCCATTGATTTTGACTGCTCCACAGAAGCAGGATCTAAATGTAATTTAGGAGGATTGATTAAACAGGCTCTTCACCGTTTCCTATGTGCATTATTGGTTTTTGACCATGTGAGTAAGTTAAACGTATGGATTCACTTAAACAGCCCTCTTATATTGAATCACGCAAAGTTCAACCAAATTGGTCAATTATCTCTTTAAGGACATGCACAGAAAAGCTGTAAGGACCAGTGCAATCCTTAAAATAATAAATATTTCCAGGACTGCTCTCAGCTTGCATCTTCACTTTTCTTACAGTAATTCTTAATGTAACTATAAAATTCCACCTTAAACATTTGATTAAAAATACCATGACAAAAGCTTAATCTTTCAAGTTAAAAGTTATACAACGTAAAATATATATATATATATATATAATATATATAACAATCATAAACACCTATAACAACAAAACTGTGTGTATTACTGTGATATGTTCTCGAGACATTTGGAGCAACTATAAAACATAACATACGGTGGTGGAATATGAACGTTAATAATTTTGTTCACATACAATATATTGCTTGTTTGCAATCAATTCCCATTCCACATTAATTTGATCAACCTGGAACTGAAGAACTTTGTGGTGCTCATTTCATTTTCCAGTGTGGTACCAGCTCTGAGAAGTTAACTGATCTGTGCTTTTCTGATTAGTAGTTGTAACTAATTAGTATCTGTTGTTTTTTGGGCACAGACACTACAGAGCAGAGGACTGAGAATACGTTTTGTGGTAAACAGTGCATAAAATTACACCCTCTGGGAAGAAATAATATATAGACCTTAACATGGAGCTACAGAGACTCTTGAATCAAAAGATTAGTCAAGTGTTTAATGTAAAACAGCACATTGACCATAGCAGTATATTTGCTGCTTCTATCACATAATCTTAATCAGGACAGTTGGATTAAACACAACACCACCAGCCACAAATTAACTTAATCAAGGCGGGATCTAAACATCCTGATGTGTTTAAAACAACACCTTCCTTGTTAACTTCACTAATAATTCTTAGTTTGATTAAGAGATGTCCAGCTCAGTTTTGTGATTTAATGATTTGTTCAGTTTAAATATGATGAAATACTAGTTTACAATGTTTCTATTTATTTTGTATTTTAGAAAAGCGCTTGATGTACCCACACGCGCCATATGGATAAACATATGTGAACACTCTTTACTAATTAACAGGTTTGGCTATTTCAGTCATTTCTGTAAAAGCAAATGTAAAGGCAAATCTTAATGCTGCACCGCACCATAAAGAATTGTTTGCTTTCCACATTAGCACAACAGTTTGGGTGGGGGCCTCTTACACAACAGTGTGACAAAGGACCTCTTCACAAAGCTGTGGGACAATCCATACAAAAATGGTTTACTGATCCAGCTGTGAAAAAACCTAACTGACCTGAATAAATACAGAAACGAAACCCCATTAATCAACGTCAGTAAACTGAAACAGAAGTCCACCCTCAAGTCGCTGCACTGTATGTCATCTAGTTTATTTCATCTAGTTATTTGTGTGAGACAGCAATTGTTCCATGTTAGTCAAGATTGTGTTATTTAAAGATTATTAAAGTTATTAAAGATTTTAATAAAATATAAAAGACATTTGAATTGTCGTTTATAAATCTGATGATCCCTGAAATAATTTGTATTTATTAAAATACTTTCCCAAGTAAATTGCAAATGCAAATTTGGTTCATTTTGAGACATTAATCTGTATTTTATCTATAGATAAATCTATAAATGTAATTTATACTGTGTATGTACAGGGATGTCTTGCAGAAACGCACAAAAAGGTGAAGCTCTGCTGTACTGCACTGCACCAAACAACTGATACACTGAACAGACTGTAAACACAGGAGAGTTTTCATATAATCTCACACAGTCCCTTCATTCTCCTGTAATCCAACACAGAATAACTGAGTGAACTGCAACTGTTCAGCAGAAATTAATGACAATGAAAGCCATAACCACAGCAGAGATTATTCTTTTCATTTCACTGGTTCTATGATGTTTTCTCTCTCACTGAATTCTTCATTCAGTGTAAACAGACTCCATAATGATTCAACTGGCTCTGTTTGATTAGACTAATATTTTAGGACTGGATACATAATATATTCTGTCCATTCTGAAATAATAATGCATGTGCATAAACAGCTTCATTCTATACATAAACAGTTTGAAGGATCCTTAAAAAAAAGGCATGTTACCAAAGGGAGTTATGGGCATATTTTTGTTTTCCTCTTTCTTTTGGCGTGACAGAAAGTTCTGGCGTATATTTTGCAGTGTCAGAGGAAGAGATCAGTCTCTCAGGAAATCGGCTTTGTCATCTTTCATTGTTCAAACAGGAAGTTAAAAGCATTAACACACAATTTTCCTAACAACCCTCAGCGAACAGCAGAACAGATGTAGTTAATTACGCTTTCGTTTAATTGCTGCAGAGTCTAATTGTTGCGATTGGAAACAGGATGTCGGTGTAATTAGTTTGCTATTCATTCCTACTAGGTATTTTGATGACTAAACCGAGATTCTGGGAAAAAGTCTTTTAGTGACCTTAATTAATCACATTACTGAAGTTTCATTAGTCAGTTTAAAAATGGCTGCAGGAAAAACAGCACGAGCACAAACTTATTTAACTTATTTTCCTCATTATTCTTGATAATTATACATCAATACCTTTCTATAGCTAACTATCTTAAATATGAATGTGCTATTGATTACGTTAACTGCCACTGTCTGTTTGCTTTGTTATTATTTTGTCTGGGCTACAGCTCTTCTGTATAGCCCTGAATGATGTAGAGGGGAAAGAAATTAAACTTGTCCTTTAAATCCTTTAAAACATTAATAATATTTCATGCAAAACCACCACGGATGGGCTCGACCCTTTCTCGAAATATCCTGTGACATTGTAATGGACAAAAATTTCCATCACAAATACAACTGAGAAAATTCCTGAGCAGACAATAATAAAATCTTTCAAAACAGTTAGTAGTAGTACAGTTTATCAATTTAATTGGTAACTTTATGGAATTCATAAAATGGAGCTGGAATGGATATAGGAATCTATCTAAAAGACAACACTGTGTGTTATGGAACAGTTCTCCCATGAAATGAAATACGCTGAATATAGTGCTCCCCAAGATCAATACTTGGGGTACCTGATGGAATTATATACATTATTTATCTACAGTATATCTGTGTACAGAGAATGCATTATTTATCCAGTCATTAAAGATACCAATAACACTCTATCTGATAAGGATGGACACAAGTTAATCACATACATAAATATTGAACTACAGTATTGATCAGTGCTTTAAAGCTCATAAATCACCCCTCAGTATGAAAAGGTCTCCACAGATGCTCTTCACACCAAGAACAGTGATGGAACTGATAATGTAACATGACATCTCAGGTGTACAGTATCAGACTGGTGACATCTCACTTCAAGAGTCTCTTGAACTGCTCTCACACAAAATACTCATTCATTAAGCTGCAATCCGTAACGATTGCCTCTCTACTGTCATCTCTGTTTGAAACATGAAATTGCAGGTTACTTTACATACTTTTTTAACTTGAAAGTCAAATTAAGCAAAATTGACATTTCCCAGAAGACTGGACCCGAAGTGCAAATTACAAATACTATATTTATATTTCTATATATATTTGGCCTTTTAAAGTGATTTAAATTAGAATTAAGATAAAATATTTTCGTGAAAACATGACCCTAACAGCATGCTAAACTGTCGCTCCTGTATCTAACCTCTCATATACAGCACTGATTGTGCATGTTTTGTTTTTTACGACACCCAAATGTTCTGCTAAACTTTGCCAGTTAATGAACACAGAGGCCATTCCCCTCCTTTGCCTTCCTTCTGATAAGATCACTGCGCAGGGTAAAATAATGGCCAGTCGTCTCATTATTGTGGCTGATAATTCCAGTGGTCTCTGCTGTGTCTTTTGTTTGCCCCTCTGGTGTCACTCGTGTCACTTTTATTAGCTCACACCTAAAACTGGCCAAAGGTGAGTGCTGATCAGTTTTAGATGGTCACAAGCCACAGAACAAATATCACAACTTAATTAAACAAGAACTAATACACACACAGACACAAAAAAACAAACACAGACAGACACACACACAGAAACATGTTCATACTTCATCCCCTCAATGTTCAATGTCATTACGTGGAAATTGTTCTGATAAATGATTAATGATTAATGATTATAAGAATTATGATTAATGCATTAGTTTTGTACAGTATGCAGAACTTCAATTAATCACGTCACATCATTTTTCAATGCCTGTACAGAAAAGAAGCAACAAGCTTGGAGCGCTCTGTTGCTTCAGACTAAGGTTATCTGATTAAAACTAACATGTAGATGGAAAAATCAACAGATCTCTTCTCTTCTGAGCTGTCTGTCTGTCTCTTTGTGTTAGCTGTTATGTGGCCCTTCAGATTATTTATGGGCTGCTAAATTCATCTCTCCTGCAGCACACATCCAGACTCATGCATGCACACCCCAGATAACAGGGAACGTTCTCATCTCGTAAGTATCTCTACAACATCTCTCTTAAAATTCTCTGCTAGTTAGCTTTCAACATCATATATTATACATCACTATCAAAAACATCGCTCTTAAATTGTTAGTGGAACATTTTAAAAATGTTACAGCATAAAAATGTTTACATGTTTATATAACCAAGCAGTAGTTATTAATACAACATCCAAACAAACTGTAGGTTTTGAATGTCAATAGAACACTCAAAACAAAATTTTTAACCTTTTTCTACTTAATAGAATTGTAAATAAATGCTGTTACATCATAAAATTGTTAGCTGTGACGTGAAGACTCACACATGGACACATGCTTGTGTTTTTTTTACCTTTCAGCATTTAAGGGACAGATAAAGTCTCCTGTTGAGACCAGTGAGCAGAAATGTGCTGACAGTGTGAATAGTTGTGAATTGCTGGTCATTTAATATGTTATGACAGGTGCTAATGAAGGAGAGGGAATGAGTTATGATTACCTCTTCCTCAGCTCAGGCAATAATTTTATTTGAATGTTCATGTGACACATTATTAGAATCTAATTGAAAAATGACCTAAAAGGCCGCCTGTGGTGAATTTTCACACCAACGCTTTTTAAGTTTTTATTTATTCATCAGAACTCATTCAGATAGTTTAGAAAAAAGTCGTTTAGCTGTTCTCGGGGTGTATTTCTGTTCTCCACCAGGAGTGTAAAAATGAACAATTTGTTTTAAAACATTATTGATGTCCAAATGTTATATATTGAGCTTAAAATTTACCCAAAATTTAGTTTTCTTCTGTGGAACACAAAAGAAGAATCTGGTACGCTTAACATTTTTTATTAACTTTCCGTGTCTGTATAAATAAGTCACAGCAGGTTACAAAAGAAACATCCACTGACGTGTTTGCAGTGGAGAGCTCTGGCCTGTGGCAATTTAGTCACCAAATGTCACTTTAGGCACCAATGAGCCATTTCAAATACTTCAAATCCCCTGTGTGTGTTTTCAGCATGAATGCTGGCTCACAGCCTCATCTTCCTCTCTGCTTTGTTTCATCAAAACTGACACAAATATGGCCCAGTAAATGGCAATGCGGAGCAGCTGGATAGCAATTTCATCTTATCCTTCATGATTTTTGATAACTATCTCTCAAAAATGATCACTGTTAGAAAACAACAAAGCAAAAATGATAGCAGAGAATACAGGAGAGGGGCACAGAGAAACTAAATTCAATCAAAATAATTTGATTGTTGTTTTGTGGCTTTGAAATCATTAAAGAATCTAATTTGTAATAAAAATCAATGTAAGAGATTGTCCATGTTGCCTTCCTGTTTTAGTCTTTGGAAAAATGCAAATCTTATGAACGTAATGAGTATAAAGCAGGTTATAAAGCAGGTTATTTTATTTCAAATTCAAATCGCATTTACAATAAAAGCTGATTCTTGGAGACAGAAATAATGTTCAATGTGATTTGCCTGAATCAGTGCATTAGCCATTGAGATAAAGTCAATACAGAGTAATTTAATACATAACTATGATTGTTAGTGTGCAGGAAATCAAAGGTCATTAGGTGGCTTACCAGAACCAAATTATACAACTCAACAGCTGCTTATTTGTGCCAGATCCAAAATTAATCTCACAAAAATGAATCTACAGAAATCTTCTGTATTCTGCAGGAAATACTGTAGATCATTATTACATCAGTCCAGCTAATTCTACATGGGCCCTTGTTAATGTTTGCCTCTCTACTGTCATCTCTGTTTGGACCATAAAATTGCAGGTTACTTTACGTACTTTTCTTTACAAATGTTGAAGCCAAACTGACGTTTCCGGGGAAATCGGACCCAACAGCTCAAATTCGTATAGAACGCTGATCTGTCATGCATTTGCTTAATAACTGATGCTTGTTTTTGTTTAACCAATAAAAAGTTACAGATTGTAGCTTTAAACGTTTCCATTGAGAAATCTTTTCCTGCACAGCACTGAATAAGTATATTGATTCCATGTCTATGAATTCACACAGTGATTCAGACATTAAGTGAATTGCTTTTCATTTTGTCATATATTGCTCTTCCTTCACCCACAGAACGGCACAATTCATGCAGACGTTGATATATGAAAACCATTTTCAGAAAAAGCAAAGCTGCTTTTTCAGCTGAGAAAACCTAGTTCATGAAAGCATTTAAAAAGAAAAACAGGAGAAAAGTATTAAAATATTAAAATCTGTTTGTTGGTATTAAAAAGATGCACTGTGGTTTCAAAAAGACATGAGAAACAAGGTAAAGACGGATTTGAAATCTTATTTCAAAAGCAGTTAAAAATGACTGATAACAGGTGCGCGAGATGTTCCACTCGCTCGGAAATGCAGTCCAAATCTCCACCTCCACAAATCTCAAGATATGGTTGTGAAAGGCGTGGTACACGTAACGAAGGTTATATTGGTAAGCGGTGGTTGCTGAGGTGTGATTGGACAGGAGCAGCTTCTGAGGGTGTGTAGTGAAAGTGTTACTGATTACTGAATGCTGCTGTCTGAGAAAGTGAAGAGGAGCTGTTATTGGCATATTGTAAGACGCCTATTTAAATTCCTTCCCTCAATAGTCTCGGCCAACGTTTGAAATTCATTTTCCATAGGGTATCCATAGGATCACTTCTGTTCCCATGGTGATGGAAACATTCAAATCTGTATGCAAATCAAGGGATCAGCTCCACATATGTATTAAGGTTATTTTATGAGATAAATTACAATCAGAATATGATTTCTTTTTCTGTTTTTTTTTTTGTTGGGTTAGGATCAAAGATTTTTAGGTTTCACAGAAAGTTACAGTTGGTTCTTACTTTATTAATTATAAACTTTATTAAAAACAAAAACATTCATTTGAAGTATATGATACAAATTGTTTTTATTTTTTACTATAAATGTAGGGAAATGATCTTACAACATAAAATACACTGTATTCTCATCTCAGCTCAACTGACTAGCTGCTTTGTGTAGCTCCATCAAATCCTTCCTGTTTGTTAGCTTACTGATAAATATGCATTTCTTCACTAAAACCTTGTATGTAACATGTGGTGTGGGATCTGGGCAGGCAGCGTTGTGGGATGTTTGAAAAGCTCTGAAGATTAGCTTCCTGAACGTCTGTCCAGTATCTCCAGCTCTGTGTAATATTGAATCAGGCCACTCAGTCAACAGAATTGAATTCTCGCTCCGATCAATCGCAAGGTTGCGGTTTCTAACTGGATCTAGCCAAAGCTTTCTTTGCGGTATCAATCTATCCGACTAAACATCCTCACAGGCTGCTGGGAATTAGCGGGATCAGTGAGACGTCACCACTGCTGTGACACTTTAACAGAAATACTAACAGTCATCAGTTTGAGAAGAATGAACATACTGGAAATGTGCTGTAAATGGTCATTCAGAGTGGAAGAACTGGAGTTGGGCAATAAGAGTGAGCTACAATGGTTGTGGTTGCTATGGAGACAGTACATTAGTAAACCTGTTTAGATCTTAGCTAACTACATGAAAATCTGATCCAAGGTCACGGCTTTTGAATTCTTCTTGAAGTCTTTGTACTTCATTTCTGTTGCTCATAAACACATAAAAGCACCTATAAAACCGCTTGTTCACACGAGTTCCTGCTTCCTCTGATCATTACAGCAGACCTGAGGTTGTGTAAAGTCATATAATGTGTGTTTATTAAAGCAGTAAGTCACATGGTCACGTGGTGATCTTACCACAGGGGCTGTTTTTGACATAAAAAGCCTTCAGGATGTTAAAAACTGCACCCTCTTCATAAGTCCCCTAAACACAAAAAGCTAATAAATATACTCAAAACATTCAAACGTTTTTCTAACATTACATATCAATAATGTTCTTTTTAAATTGTTAGTGGAATGTTTTAAAAACATTACAGAGGTAAATGTTTGAATGCCATTCTTAAAACATGCAATACTGTTAATACAACATCTAGAAAAACTATAAAAATAACATGTTTAATGGAAAAGTTCATGAAAAAGGGAACCATTCTTACAACCTTAAATGGTTGGCTTCATAATGCCTGTTTTCCAGCAGCAGATGGTACAGGGGTGAAGTCACAGATGCCTGCTGGCTCTTTCCAAATGTCTCCAACTTTTCACTGTTTAAAACTGCAATACAGCAACACTGTGAATCATGAAGCTGAGAAATCAACTTTTTACGGTCTTGGTAAAAGTAATCGCTTTGCCATGCAATAATAAATATCACAGCAGTAAGTTTTTAATGTTTCATTAATGTTTTGGCACAAACACAGACAAGACAAGATTTGTCTGCCAGGCAGTCAGAGATCATGTCCAGATTTTTGTTTGTATTTGACACAATCTGAAATCACTTATTCCAAAGCAAGTTGCAAACACACCTTTAACTTTAATTTTTAGGTCTAATTTTTGGATGTAAAGTCATTATACATCCCTTACATACCCAATAAAACTGAACAACCGTGAGAAATAAAACCGCAATCCATTTTCATTTCAGAACATCTTGAGCGTTTCTCCGCTGCATTTAACACCCGACCGACCGTCAGACTGAATTGTAAAATTACAGTTAATAATAATGTCCACAGCTTTAAAGAGCTAATCTTTCCACCAACTTTTCCACTAAAGAAGTACAGAAATGATGTTATGATAGAAATGAGAGATATAGCCAGTCATAGTGTAAATTAGATTTAATAGGAAAACCAAAATTGTATACGGTTCCATCCAAACAGTTTTAAACTGAAGAGACCGTTTTTACCCAAACTGTAGGAGAGTCTATGGGTGAGACCATATGGGTGTCTACTAAAATATTAAAGCTGTGACACTTGTGGGGGCATTGAGCACACAGGTGGAGATTAGAGGCTTCACTCCCACATCAAAATGGATCACAGATGACATCTTGTAAGGTCAGTTCTACTGTACTGTGCAAAAGAAAATACCTGTATACATTAAACATGAGACTTGAGGAGATCCCATCTGTACAGTAACATCTACAGCAGCAAACAGGCTGACACGTTCTGATGCTGTCATGCTCCAGTGCATTCATCATATCCTGGAGCTCCCAAATGCACCTAAAATATATTGACAACAGTACAAGAAACAGAATCATATTTTTTGCACGAAGACACTAAAGAGTTATTTTTAGCAGGTGATGCTTGCTGTGCTGTGTTTATTTTAGAAGAGTAATCTGTATAAAGGTGCGTCTGTTGAGCAGTGAAGTTAGTCTGAATATTGAAATCAAGCAGGTGGGTTTATTGTTCTTACCGACAGCCGTTTGATGATGAGAACGAGAGAACAGGACATTGTGAACTGAAGAATGTTATGCTAAGATCACTGAGGCATTGAGAGGCACTCCAATGAAAACATCTCAGATAAGCTGTTCACTGAGTTAAAATTATTTCAAACTAATGTTCATTCCTACTTACTGGATGCCATTAAGGCCCGTCCAGATATCAGAGGTCTTCAAATGCACACCAACAAAATCTCAGCAGTTGATGTTCCACTGAAAACCATTTGACTCATTCTGTGTTAGTACAAATTTAAAATTCATTCATGTAAAAAGTAATGCAGCCTAAAACTGTTACGTTCAATCAGTCCATTTAGAACTGGAAGGAACGAAGCGCCTCTAACATCTTCATTGGGTGTCATGTAGATACAGAAAGCTCTGAAGATGTCAGACTGAAGGAAATTCAGACATAAATTTGATGGGAAATGAACTTCACAGTGGATCATGACACTTCACAGGGTGTTTGGAGCTGTTGTGGAACATTTTCACCTTTTCAAGGAACTTAGTAAAGCACACACACACATCAAATGCACTTCAGGAAGACTTCAGGACTTCAGGAAGACGATCTAAAAAAACTTTTAATTTGGTGGTATTAAGAAATTCTTGCCATGTTAATAAGGAATGTTCTCAGTACGTTAGTTAACATTCTCTCAAAGTTCTCTCATGAAGTTATCATGAAATGTTCCTGCAGTGGTGTTAGTAGAACATTTTTAAAGCATTTAAAAAATTACAGAATTATAAAAACATCACAACACAAGTTCTTTTAACGTTACTACAACAAAAACGGACGGTTTAAACATTCCTAATACATACAAAATAACTTTCTGTTACCTAATGTAAACGTTACAGTGTTTCATATAACCAAAACTTGCTAGCTAAATACGACCTTCTATTTTCAGGCTGTCCTTACAGCTGCTATGACTGAAGGCACAACCTTATGTCTATACTGTGCTTGTCATAAAGGCATTAGATATTCTGCTGTAGTCTAAGACTGGAATGCTTGAGCAGTGATTCTTGCAGCAGCTCTGTCTGCAGTATGCTGAGAAACATTCACATGCCCACAGCGTAGTGGGGCCTGTGCCATTAGCTGTATGCTTAAGAAAGGTCACAGCTCTCATAAAGAAGGACACAAGTCTTCATCTTAAGTGTAGATAAAGACACATTCCAGATAAAGATGCAGGATTTCCACTGCAGCGAGACTTCAGAACACAGAACAATTTTCTTCATCAAAATGACTCAACAATATTCCATTACTTGTGGAAGAGTCCTATATTCCTACTTGTGGAAGAGGTTTATAAAGCCTCTGCGGATTAATGGATTTGACTGCATACCGCATACAAGTATTCATTCATTCATCCTATAGCACAAGCTGACAAAACCAATTTTTGCCCTGACTGGTCTGGATCAGCTTCACTTGTTTTCAATGTGACACAGATCAAGGGCAGAACTTCACGTTTAATCTTCTGATATTAACTTGGAACTTTGATTCCAAAACACTTCTAGAAGATTCATTTCTGAAACAGAAAACAACTTTATTTTCTTACTCCTTATTTTCCTTATTTTCTTAATTTTCTTACTCCTTACCCCTAATCTTTCTGAGTGCAGTTTTAGAAAGAAAAGGAACAGTTCATCTAAAATTCTGTCATCAGATGCTTGCTTATGTCATTCCAAACCTGTATGGCTTTCTTTCCTGTGGAAGAAAACACAAAACGAGTTTTGCTGTAGAATATCCATGTTGCTTTTGTTAATACAATGTAAGTGAATGGTGGCCATGTCTGTTCCTGATCCACATCCACTTTCAGTACAGAGAAAAGCAGCTTAGAGATTCTGCTGCCTTTGGTCTTACATGTCAGAAAGTAAGTCAGGGGTTTGTAACAACATGAGGGTGAAGAAATAACAGATAACAGAATATTGATGGTAAACAATTTCTTTATGTTTTAATATAATTGGTGTTTTTTGTTATAAAGAAACAGTTGGAATTAAGTTCATGCCTCAGGCTTATTACTGTTGTGGAGCTCTGGCTGTCTTATATTTAAATACATTATACTTAATATTTCTCAGACCACAGACATCACTCTCACATCATTTAACACAGAGAATAAAAACTCTGCCACCGTCTCACTTGCTTCCCTGTAATAAAGTTTGGCATAATATCTACACATTACAGCAAATCTAATTCAATTGGCTACCAAAATAATCCAATATTCGAGTGATTCTGTTTCCATCACCAATTTCAAGAATCACAGCAAAATTTAGCCGAGGGAACAAAATGACTTAGATGAACATGAAGAATCTTATTTACTGTGTATGGCTGCAAATTTCAAAAGGTTATTTTAATATTGGCTGGAACGAGGCATTACAATGAAATCCTTATTAAATGTCGAGTCCTGCATTTTCATGAGCTACTAAAATCACTGGATGACATACTGCTTGTTTGTTTTAAACAGGAGAATGGAGTCCTTTGTCACTGAGACAGATAAAAAGTGTGGGAATGCATTTTCAGTTGCCTCCTCAGCTAACAGGTCTCAGCTAAAGTTCTCTCAAAGTTCAAAATAACATTTTATACATTTTTGTTACTTAATGGAAACGTTACAGGAATATTCTTACAACCTAAAATTGTTAGCTGGAAATCTCCTGTACCGAGTGCATTTAAAAAGCCTTTGTTTTTCCTTTGGAATTCTATAGATTATTAAAGTCTACTCAAACATACTATAGTTTGTTTCATACGTTACATATGTTATCTATAAACAATAGCACATTTACAGTAATAGTTTCTTGCCTATCACTGAACATTTTCCAAGTTTCCAGCTCTCTAAAATTCCTCAAGCAGCGCTCTTATAAAGATGGAGTACAAATACAGAAGATTATTAATACGGAAAATTACAATTCCAAGTTCCTTTGCACTTCACACAGGTTGTGCATGACTGTGTCTTGGATTTTGTCTTGGAATGCACGAGCTGTAGAAACATCAATAACTTACATTCAATTCCATCTGTGTGAAGAATCTGCTTCAGGTTGATGGTAGATTTTCAGATTGTGGAATTTAGCAACTCAAGTGTTTGCAATCATCAATCAGCAACCAACTGTTCCTCTGTCAATGCAGTTTGTCCATGTTTAGCTCATACTGTCATCATTCTGATGCCTGTTACAGCTCACACACGGGGGAACATAAATAACTAATGCATCTTTTTAAAGCACATACAAGTGGCAGCTGTCACACCTTTAAAAGCTGATAATTTAAAAGCTGAAATCAGAGTTTGTGACTGACCTTCCTGCTTCACTTAGAACTGATTCAGTTACTTTTAGTTTTTTTTTAACTCCCTCCATCTTGCGTTTCTGAGGGTTTGTCCACCTGCAGTATATAAAGAGAGTTATTTGTAATGGACTTGTAAGATGCTTTGCACTTACTACAGTATGTTCAATTTATAAGGTGCAGGTTCAAACACATTTATGGTGTGCTTTCGAAAGCAGTATCCTGTCTTGGAAATGGATGATCCTTTTCCTGTGTGGTCTGTCAGGACTCATGGTCAAAAACCATTGTGTCCAGTCAGACACGCATTCACACACTTACCTTGCTAAAGAAATGGCCCAGGTTTAGCAATCCAACAAAGCAGCAGAAGAGCTCATAGAGGCACAGAGATGAGGTCAGGACTTCACTCACAATGTTATGATAATTAAAAGGCGGCTCTGATACTGAAACCAGTATCGCTCAAAGACTGTTTTCACTCGCTCCCTTATCTGTTCCTAAAGCTCTTTTTGCTTTTCTCTCTCATCTATGACTTAAGCAAATACCCAGCTAACAATTTTAGGTTGTAAGAATGTTTCTCTAACATTTCCATTAAGTAACAAAAATGTTAAAAACGTTATTTTGAAAGTTATTGCTTGGTTGTAAGAACGTTATTCAAACTTTTATACTGTAATGTTTTAAAATGTTCCACTAACAAGATTCCACAAGAGTAACATTTTTTAATTATTTGATATATAACGTAAAAAACTTCTACTAACATTACTGCAAGAACGTTTTTGATAACTTTGAAAGAACTTCTAGAGAATGTTAACCAACATTCTGAGAATGTTTCCTGTTAGCAAGGTATGTGGTCAAGCTCAAATATGGCCTTCAGGAAAACAGGAATTTTCAACAGCCTCATTCCTGAAACACAAGCAGAATTAATTTCTGCAATCAGTCATAAAATTGAATCATTGGATTCAGTGTGATCACTTACATCCTAACACCAGTAGCAAAATTAATACCTTCATGCTGCATTAGCGATGCCCTTTGTCTTTATTTGAGGCTGGTACCCTTATGTTGCAGAAATACTGTGAGCTTTCAGTCGGCACATGCAGTGGACAATTTACACTAAATCCTGATAGAAAACATGCATCAGAAATCCTGCTGCATTTGAAGAACACGCATCATGTGTGACTCTCTCTCAAAAGGTGTTTGGACATGTGCCTGTTCTTTAGTGCAAGTCATGAGCTGAATGTATGTTTCATGCAAATGTATTCTACAAAAAACAGATCAATACATCTTTTCTTTCATACATAAAAATGGATGTGCCTGATACAACAACCCCCAATCAATGCAGAAATGTTCTTTTTAAGAAATGTTGTTATATTTTTTTGTCTTTGTAGCTTTATTATATAGATATATAGATATATAGATTCAGTGTGCCATAAACCTCCAAAACTGCACAGCTAGCAAATATTTTTCAAAACAAATAACACTTTAACCCTCTGATGTGAATGTTTAACCCACTTATATGAACCAAAGTTTTAAAAATACCTGACACATAACAGGAGATTTGATCCTTTTAATGTGGAACTATAGGGGGTGGAACACACAGCTTCCTGTTAATATGGTTTATGTCCAATGACTCAGAAGTCACTTTACAACACTTAAGCAGTGAAGAAACAGACAACAACCATGTTTTTGTTTCATCAATTCTACCTGCAGGGAAGGAGGTCACAAGCAGGGCTAGTACAAGCTTCACTCCAAAATAGATTTTCACGAAATAATCATTTATTGTGCCATCTTTGTGTTTTTACATGCAGTTTAGTCTGCAGCAGTTTAACGTAACATAAAATAAAGGACATGGACAACAGATATTGATTTGGTTCCCTGTATCGCATGCTACACTCAAGAAAAGTATTTGTACTTAATTAAAATAAACTGTATTGTAAGCCTTGGGAGATTTTGTTGCATTATGAAACTAATAGTATTCTTACTCATTTTTTTAACTAGCTTAACCAGCAAGTCTTCCCAGATTAGCAAAAACACCATGATTGTGTTGGTCCACCAGCCAGATCATCACCAAACCAGCAGTGATGAGCGAAAGCCAGTCTGAACAACCAACATGGTAATTCATGTTGCTCTGTGCTGGTCCATTCAGATAAAAAAGACCTCATCATGTTACCAAGCAACCATACATTTCATTCACTACAGCAGAAAAGGAACAGGCGACATCATATAAAAGGCAATCAGGGTACAACCTCGAACTGAGATGATGGTGAAAGAGCCTTGGCTAACGTTAAAATCGTTTTGGAGGCTATCAAGCCCTTCTGGTTTGGTGCAGGTTGTTCCCATGGCAACACGCCACATATCAATTGATCGTCCACTAATGTGCATTTTTATAGAATTTCAAAAGGACATCATCGCTTCTGCAGATAATAATGCAAATATAAGAATCAGACCGAGTATGTCAGCACAAAGTGACAAATTTTACAGCACGGTGCTTCAGCTAAATTGTCTATTAGGCTTGAAATCACGCTGCGCTTTATTGAGAAAGTATTTGCCAAGAAAACAAATGTAAATGTGAGTGCTTTAAAGCACGTTATTCCACAGATGTCAAAATGTGTGGGGCATGGTTAGCCATGTGAGAATAAGAATGTGCACAATCCCAACTAACAGGGAACGTTCTCATAACATTGGCTAACATTCTCTCAAAGTTATCAAATGTTAATGTTAAATATCATATACGTCAAAAACTTTATTCTTAAGTTGTTAGTGGAACGTTTTAAATTAAAAAATGTTTGAATAACATTCTTATAACCAAGCAATAATGTTGATACAACGTCTATAAAACTTTTTATTCAGGAGACCCGTCAGTGAATTATTCTGCTCTATTACTTAGACTGAAAATAATAGGAATAAATGAAATGATACACCAGTCTCACACATCAGTTGAATTAGCCTCATTAAAATAAGTTACCGTGACTGGAGATGGTTTTGGATAGTGAGATATCAGTAAGTCATTAGGAAGGGTAAGAAACCAAGTACAAATTTAGTTTCTGCTTAATCATTAGCTGGTTAACAAATTGATCCTCCAATGATCCTCTTTGTTGAAACAAATATCTAATGCAAATACTGAATTAGAGATAAAAGAGACAGATAATCTGCCTGTTTATGGTAAACAGAAGCAAATGTCTTTGTAGATACAGTAAATATCTGGGAAAAACTGTCCAAATAATTTAGTTGATCATCACAAATACATACATCCTCTACATACTCTACATATATACCTCATCGTGTGTCATAAGAGTTCTTTTAGAAACCTCATGAGAACATCACAAACCAATAAAACCTGCTTTAAAGTTGGAACAGCAGCAATTTTGTAACACAGCCTAGAGTGGAATTATTGACTTTCTCCAGAGAAACTGAATGAGAAAGAAAAGAAGGATAATTACGATTGGTGCATCATTTTAAAACTATAATCAAATGATAAACCCCCATTTTACAATTAAACAGAATCTTTTGATTATGAAGAAAAGTGAATATGAAGGAAAAAGGATGTGACAATTTCAGTGAAGACACTGAAAAATGAATGACAATTTATTTGAACATTGAGACTTTCAGAATAGCGTTGTCTCGCTCTACAACAGTCGCCCTGCACACGACAGCTTCTTCTATTACTATTAATATTCAATAAACTTTTTCTTTTTTCTTGCATCGATGCACCTTTGCTGCACATTTGTGTTTCACATACCCGCTCAGGAAATGACATGCATCTAACTTCCCCTCGCAGGCGTTAAGGTGTCTTTTCCAGGCCAGGAAGCAATCAGATCGTCCACTGCAAGCTGATCATGTCATACGCGAAGGCCTTCGAGATCACTCTCATCACAAACGGCCTCCAAACGGCTCACAGTACTTAAAAACTCACAGTCGTACAAACATTACTGAAGAAATGTTTGAATAATATTCTAATAACCAAGCAATAATGTTTATATGTTTAAAAAATTTTGGAATAATTATTTTAAATGTGAATAAAATAATGAATAAAAGCAATTAATTAAATGGTAATTATAAAAGGAGAGTTTATATTTGGGTTTGATACAACATGACAATGCGCAAATGATGGCAGGATTTACATTTTTTGGGTAAACTATCCCTTTAAAAATCATCCCATATGCAAATGAGACAGGATTTTGAATCATTTTGGGCAAATCTGGTGCCAGCATCAATATTCCATTTCAAACCGGCAGAAATCAGCAGTCCTCAGTGGTCTTGCTTCTCTCACCTTGAGAGACTAAAAATTAAAAAACAATTTACATAATTGGCGTACGACAAATATTAAGAGATGCTGTCTCCCAAGGATACGCTGGAACTCTAAAATCTCCCAGTTGCTTGTTTTTATCTCTGCACTGCAGACACAAATTAAAAACCCACAGCGATGCTGCACTGTATTGTAACTAAAGTGGATTCTCACAGGATTTAATGAAGTTCTTAATGATATGAACAGAGACACAAATGATTTATTCATCAAATTCAGAGGAATCAACTCAAAGTTGGTTATTATTAGTTGATAAATGTCTCTTGGACAAGATTTCACCTCTTGTTATCAAGAAGAGTACTATTAAAAACTGGCCTCTGATTATTTTACAAGTATTATCATCATCATCATCACACTATAAATTAAACGTCATTACTCATTAATACTACATTATAATATATACATATATACTCATTCTTACTTTGTTTTAGAGGCAGAATTCTGTGTATAGCACACGTGATTTTAGTTGATGCATCAATTCTGCCACACAGTTTGAGTGTTTGCTCAATAAACCTGAAACTAACTAGAAGTATATTTCCAGTGTTGTGGTGTCAACTATGGTTCTTAAGGAATGTTAAAGCAGACTCTGACAAAATGCAGCCATTTGTATGGACCTCATAAGGCATTTTTTACAGTGTAAAAATATGATAAAATAATAATAAGCATTATCACAGTAGGCCACATGATGTGTGCACGCTGTCACATCTGTTTAGCGTCTCTTTGCAGCCGAGATGATGACCTGTCCACCTGGGAAGGTAGAGAAAAACAAAGCCTTCAGTTTTGAAAGATGTCAATCTACCTGACACCAGAATCTATTCTTGGCTCACTTTGGACAGTTCTGTGCAGTTTGTACTCTGTCAGGACCCACAGAAGAACAATGGCGGAGAAATGAAGACCCCCAGGATATGATATCCCCTTAAAACACGATGGCCTCTAAAACACGCAACATTTTTCTGATATTTTCTTTTCATTTTCTGATATAGGACTGCCATTATTAATAACACCTTTCACTGATGCAACCCTCTCAAAAACACCTGACAACAAACCTTGTGATCAGAGGTCATGCAAACAGTGCAGTACAATACAGTACAATACAAAGACAATGTATCATTCAGACATGAGCAGGTATTTGACATTGTGTTACACAACTGTCAGTTTTTGTACTCTAATCTGGTTGGACGAGAACTGTTCCAACAGTGTTGATTTAGTATGGTAGTTTAGTAGTCTAGCTTCATAAAAAGTGCCATAAATATCTAGTGTAAATATCTAACGTAAATATCTAATGTAAATATCTAACGTAAATATCTAACGTAAATATCTAACATAAATATCTAACAGGGCTCTTGGCTACATTAACACTTGGAGATTTAAAACGGTCCACTAACAACAGGATAACGTTTTAATATATACAATATATTACATTAAAAATTCATTCTACTAACGTTACTGCAAGAATGTTTTTGAATGACAGTACACTCGCCGTGTCCTGATGGAGTGCCCTTCAGGGCTTCATAATTGCTTTTTTTCTCACAGAGTGCTCAAATGTCCTTCTTGAAGCTATGTGAAGACACCTGAGTGCTCACACATCCTCATGTAAACATCTGCTTTCTTGCTCGAAAGAATTCGTTCAGTGTTCCCTCCATGCATCTCCATCTCAAAGGGAGTAAAAATAACTCTTATAATTGCCATATATAATGATAATACATCAAGTATGATTCTGTGTTTCTGTACTTTATTAACTTGTTCATTTTCACATCAAGCAATAGGAGTTGATTATAAATTTTCCATTTTGAAATCATTCACACAATTAATATTTACATTATGAACCCATCTGACATCATTATGACTCTTTTATCTCATTTAGACTGTTCTACTGATAGCCGAGCCTATTTCTAGTTGATCGAATATCCCAGAACTATTAAATCCATCTGTGGCAGATATCTATTAAAAGCAAAGATGCCAAATTTATTCAGATTTGATGTAGCAAAACTGTGAGCCGAAATTTTATCAGTGCTGACTGCTCATACTGTACAAGTGCCAAAAATCATCAGAAAAGTCTGCCTCAGCAAAATATTTCAAACTGCTACGTCTGGTCATCTGAGCTTACAGTAAAGATGACAGATGGCCACTGTCATTTAACTTCCATAATCCATTATATAGATATAAAAGCAGAGACGTTTTATAAGTATGGGAGGGTAACTTGAAAGTCAACTATGAATTTATGAGTTTCGGATCTATCCCAAAATCCATGAAAACGAGACCAAATTGTATATAAAATATATTTTTGGACAAAATCAATGCAAATTAAAGTTTGCATCCAGTGGGAGTTTAGGAAGGAAGAGCCTGTTGAATTGAATGGCTAGGGAGTCTAGTTAGTTAGTTGATTAGTTAGTTAGTTAGTAGATTACACTGCTAATAACTTAAACACTAACCAAGCAAAAATATAATAATAATCACAGATAAGAAGATTGCTGTCCTTAGTTTTCAAGAGGCACATTTTTTTATGCATTAACATTAAGAATTAATGTCCTTTAATGGTCTTTAAGAAGGACAAAAGTACAATAAATCTCAGTCAATCTGCCAGTAAATGATAAATAACATCATCATTCATCCTGTAAGCAGAACTCTTCTGCAGATCAACAAAGTCTTTGCTGCCATCACACGGCAAACCTGAGAAGTGCAGCTCAGTCTTCTGACGTCATAAAGATGAAGAGCATAATAGAAATCGGTTCGCCCATACCGATTAATGTTTAAAGAAAATGTAAACTGTTTTTGCTTTTTGTAAAGGCTTGAGATGGGAGATCAATTCAAGTACCACCATTTGTAAACTTTACACAATGTGACATTTAATAAATAATGATGTTTCTCATGTTGAACTGTTGTGAACATCATCTCTCACCGCTGGGGGGCACTGTTGACACGTCCTTTATTTGGGTCACCAAAAGTCTCATTAAACTTCTCCAAAATACTTTTTTTTGCCTTGAACTGCAGAGGTGGGGAGGGAGTCTGCTGCATAAACTGCTGAATATGATTGTGTTGTAGATTTCAGGGGAAAAAAATCACCTAACCTTCACTGTTCCTTAACAAATCTACACTTAAAGCAAACTATAACAATGCTGTTGAAACTTCTTGTGATACATAAAAGCTTATTTACTTGCATTTCCGTAGTGACAACGTATCAGTAACAACCTGAAATATCATTTAAACATATCATTTCAGATGAATGATCCACCCTCCACGCATGAAAACCTTCTAAACCTATAAATATTAAGAGATGTCTCATGGCCCTGAACTCTCTCCTCTCTCTCTCTCTCTATACATATATATATATATATATTCCCATCACTTTTCATGACCTGAAGCTAAGCAGAGTGCATACAGTCTCATTTCACTCTTTCTCTTTTGTCTCCTTGAACTCTGATTCAAAGGTTGCTTAGCAACAGTGACAGTAACAGCTGAGACAGCCTTGATCATGTTGTTGCCACCATTACAACTAGGTGATGTGAGAGGTGGTACCATGGTAACAACAACAGTGCGTCTAAAGCAGGTGTTCCCATTGGCACATAAGTGAGCTGATGCTCTACCTGGACAGGCCTGTGTAAATCAAAGGTTGGCTGTGGTTCTGCGAGAAACGATGCCCAGTTTGGGTGACTACATTCAGCTCAGTGGATAAAGCAAACCCAGCCAACAGGGAACAGGTTCAGAACATGGGCTAAAAGTTCTCACTAAGTTATTAAAACGTTCTTGCAGTAACGCTGGTGTACATTTTCTACGTTATATATCATATGCATGAAAAGTTATTCTTAAGGTGTTAATAAAACGTTTTAAAAACGTTACAGAATTAAAACGTTTCAATAACGTTCTCATAACCGGAGAGTAACGTGAATGCAACCTCTAAAAAACTGGACGTTTTGGACAGTCCTGTCATGTCTTCACGACATTTCATAATTGCTTTAGCAACAGAAATCTAGTCCAGGTGTGAAAGCGCTGTAATAGTTTTCAAACATCGTTTTTTTTTTGCCAGCACACAATTTTTCAACATTTGTGTATGTGTGCAGTGTATGTGCGCATATATAACAATATACACAGCCAGCAGGAAACACGTTCGTTTCCAAGCAAACGTTCCCAAATAACCATATTAAAGCAAACATGAATAGCTGCCTCTCTTTATCAAAGCAAGCAAGCAATTATACCACGAGCCCATCAAAATGCAAAAGCAGCCAATAATAATACAACTGGTCCATCGTTTACATTAACATCTGATGTGAAGAACAGTGTGAGGTGTCTGACATGCCCACAGATATGCTGGCAGTCAGGGAATGTTCTCAGAACGTTGGCTAACTTTCTTTAAAAGTGCGCTCCAAGTTATCTAAAAGTTCTTACAGTTACGAAACAATATGTATATCCAAAATGTTATTCTTAAGTTGTTGTTGAACCATTTTAAAAACGTTACAGAATGTAAAAATGTTTAAATAACGTTCTTACAACCAAGCAATAATGTTTATACATCTAAAACACTGGACGTTCTCAATGTTCCTAGACCATCCACAATAACATTTTTAATGGTTGTCACATAATGGAAATGTTAGGGAAATGTTCTTAGTACCTAAAATTGATAGCTGGGCGGGCAGGTCTGCTTTGAACATGAAACAGACGTTCTGCTCCAGCTGTGTGAGGGATCGTCACAGTCCTGGACACAATACAATAACAGCTCTCCCCGTGCGCCCACGCCTCGCTGTGAGCCAAGTCAGCATTTTAATGCAGATGGTGGACCACTGAGAGCGCAGAACCCTCCTGCAGGCTCGGAACGGGCAGCTTGTAACAGCGACGCCTGTTCATTAAGCTGCTGGAGGAAATTAAGGCCTAACTTTGATCACGGCCATGTCCCACAGGGGCCCAACAAGCAAATCTCCATCCAGACCATAAACTGTCAAGGATCTGGAATGCAGACATGACACAGTGTGAGGAGAACAAAGACACTTGGCCGTACGTCAGTTTGGACATTCTGTTCGAAGGGGAGAAGAACAGTGAGAACTTCAGTCGACAATTTTAGGTTGTTAGCTGAGTTTCCATTAAGTACCAAAAAAGTTTAAAATGTTATTTTGAATGTTCTAGGATGTTCAAATGTTCCAGTTTCCTGTTAGCTGGGAAATGGTGTCCATGTGGCACACCATGTTTGTTGATATTTTATGGTCTCAGAACAACTACATGGCACAGAGAAAGATTTGTTGACAAAACCACTAAGAGAAGAACATTCCAAATAGTCTATGATATTTAACTGACTACATGTGCAAACAAAAGAAAAATGAACACAAAGAAACACATTTTGTCATCAAGGCCTCCTGGGGAGGTCATGGAAAATCTGTGTGTGGCCGCTTGTCTGTTTTAAAGCATTAAAGGGAAATTTTTCATATTGTTTACTGACCTTTATGTCACTCCAAATCTGTATTTACTTTTGTAAACCTGGTCTGTTTCTCACACTTCAGAACATAACACAACTTTTATGATAGTTTTACAGTGTTTTGTGTCCTTTTCGAAGCTCTATAGAGTCTTATTCATTGTAAAAAATTATAAGATTTTTTCAGAATTCATCCCTTGTGCAGTGGATCTCAACCTTTTTGACTTCCCCCTTGGAAGTTTGTTGAGGCCCCCAGTGGGCCCCGGCCCCTGTCTGAGAAACACGGCTTTAGTGTAAATGATGACAACATTTCTCACATTTGAGTGAACTGTTTCTTTAAAACAATGATGAATATGTGATAATCAATTTAGTTACAAAACATTAAGGGAACAAGAGACATTAAAACACAAACTAATAGAACTACAATCTGAGCAATTCATGGCATTATGCTTTTTCACACAATTACAGAATATTTCTGTTGTAAGCCATTGGAAACTGAAAACTACAAGTAGCTTCTCTTTGTAGAAGAAACTCTGTGGGCTTCTGTCTTGAAGTGCTTGCGTTCTTTACCTCTGACTCTGGCACTTGAACCATTCATACATTTTTGCGGCTTTTCTTCTGCTCTTCTCTTTGGCGTGACCTGTGGAGTATTTGAAGCCAGTTTCTTTGAAGGCATTCAACACACTTACATATACACACATTCTTTCTTAGGACTGGTGTGTCTTTTGATAGTGTGTGACACATTAGAAGAACCACTGAAAGCCTCCATGAATTTGAATTGTTCTGCTGTAACCAAACACTCTCTTCTTCAAAGGTGCCTCTTACAGCCTGTCATGCAGAAGGAATTTACACACCTGGACTCAAAGAAAGGTTATTTTGGTGTTTGTCTGGCAGGGACTCCCAACTAACAGGGAACATTCTCAGAACACTGGCTAACAGTCTCTAAAATATAATATTTATAAGTAATATTAGCAGAACATTTTACAAACATTATATATCATAAATTGAAAACATTATCTTAAGTTGTTAGTGTTAGTTTCATGTTAGATACATGTTAGATAGGTTTAAATAATGTTCCTAGAATAAAACAATAGCATTAAAAAAAATGTTCCCAGAACATTACAAAAATATTTTTAACATTTATGTAACTTTGGAAATGTTAGGGAAACATTCTTACAACCTAAAATTGTTAGCTGGGTAAGTAATGCGTTGAAAGGTAGGGTCGCAGCATTGATCTCAGTCTTTAAAATGTGGGGAGCACACACTGTCACAGAGGGTGTAAACGCAGTTTGCATTTTGAGCAGCTTCAAACTGAAAGCTGGTTCTCTCGGTTCTGCAAAGGCATCAGATTGAACTTTCAGTTATAAGAGTGTTAGCATTGTTCTGACTGCTAAACTGTGAGGCTAACATAACGTCCCTATTCAGCAAACCACACAAGCACTGTATTGACAAATGAACAAATAACAGCAGTAACTGCTGGTGAACAGAGAGTCTAAACTTGGAATCCATGTGTGGCCTTCCTCAGCACATTACAACGATCAGCCAAGATCAGTCAAGGCAAAATAAAAGAGTTTTTCAAGTCTTTCTGGGGTCAGATTTCTAAAGCAGTGTCTATTATACTCCACACCGTGACTGTTTTCATGATGTGGGTTTAAAGCTACAGAATGTAACTTCTGGGCCACTAATGGTAACAATCCAAAAATAATGACTGTTTCTTAACAGGTTTCTAAAACACAGTGGTGCAGGTAGTTCCAGGTCTATAAACTAATTTACTTACAGGTTAACTCTGTACATTAAGCTGGGACAGAAAACGTTTTATAGGGGGTGACATCACACAGTTGCATAAGTTTGTTTCAATGCTTTAATTGAACCCTAGATGATGTTTAATTTTCTCTAAAGATCAAGTAAACCATACTGTAATTCCCCTTTAACATGAATAAAAGACACACATTAGCTTTAAAAAGAATTAAAACAGAGAAGTCAAACAGACATACAGAGAGAGAGAGAGAGAGAGAGAGAGACATAGGTGACCAAAAGGATCTTCCAGCAGTCAATCCCATAATAGTCCATTAGGTCTTAAGAGACACAAATGTCTCATTATGGCCAGAGCTGCAGGAAAGAAGCCGTCCATCACCCAGACAATAAGAGCAAACTGATCAGTGATCAGTGAGTGCTGCCATGCTCTCATGTCTCTCTCAAGTATTTCACTGTTTATAGAAGCCCAATTACGGCCCCTGACACGCAGCAGTGACAGCTCGCCTGCCACATTCAGGCATTAGTGTGTGTTATCAATGCATTAGTCATTCATTTGGGCAGAAGAAGACTTTATAATGAGCTCAGCAGAACTGGGTTCTGGAAGTCTCCCATGCCACATAAGATCCGCCGGACTTCAATGAATTAAGACCAGCCCTCAGACATTGCCCGACTCTCAGGAGTCTGTTCAGATGAATACCCAGCTAACAATTTTAGGTTGTAAGAACATTTCCCCAATGTTCCCTTAATGTTTAAGTAACAAAAACCTACAAAATGATATTTAGAATGTTTTAGGAACATTAATATATTAATCAAACATTTTTTAACTCTGTAATGTTTCTAAAATGTTCCGCTAACAACTTTGATATATGATGTATAACGTAAACATAAAATACGTCCTATCAATGTCATTGCAGGAACATTTATGATAATGATGCTAGATCTTTTAGAGAACGTTAGCCAACATTCTGAGAATGTTCCCTGTTAGCTGGGTCCATAATGTCAATGTCTGATTTTGAAGTGAAACTTGATTTTCATTGTCTGTGTGGCTAAGACTTGTTTTTGAAGAATGTATCTTGAATTCAGTTTATTTTTCCTACAGCATTGCCACATTGTTTTATTTAATATTTTAAGCATAAAACTGTTGCATCTTGCCAATTATCCAAGAAAAAAAGTTAAATTAAGATGTATTCTCTGAAAACAAGTATTATTATTTTGATCCACCAGAGAGTTGTGTGTGTGTGTGTGTGTGTGTAGGGGGGGGTTATCTATAGCTAACCTTACAGCACAACTACACAATATAACTGATCATTTATTTATTCCAGGTAATGACAGCTTGCAGTTCGGATATTGATGCAGTAAACTGTCCTACTGCAGGAGAGAAGTGAAGTCACTCTCAAAGAACATGAGGCTTAGACTACACAGTTATTTCTGCATTTTAAGTTTTAGCTAATATCATTTTGAGGCTTGCCTTGTTTGTGCAGATCTGTACTTTGCAAACTGTGTAAACCGAATCAGCCACAAATACTGTACAATGCCCTGATTTAACTATACACTCTTTAAAACAAAAAGGGTTCTACACAGCTATGCCATAGAATATATTTTGGTTTCCCAAAGAACGTTTCAGTCAAATGTTCCATACAGAACCATACAGCCTGACAAAGAACCTTTTAAGAACATTCATTGAATGCATTTAGAATTCTTTTCTCTTAGAATCCCTCTACAAGGGTTGCTAACTCAGTTTACAGACTCTGCTGTGTGCTGTGTAAGCAGATTAAGTTGAAAAGCAAATGGCTTCCCAAGTTAATTACTCTGAGAACTTGGGACTCTTTCTCTTTACTGTTACCAACACGCAACATTGCTTATTCGACACGCATTTAAACCTCATCTAGTTTATTCTGTATTTCAAATTGCCAAAAATTGACCATTACTAAAATGCAAACACAACAAATGAATCAAGCAAGATTTGATCACTTCATGTGAAGCACCCGGATATCAGTTTTTATTATGTTAGTCAGGCCTGCCACACGACCAGAAATAAAATCAAAGCCAACTGATCATGTGTAAACAATATATCATTAGATATATCAACAATAACAGAGATGCCCAGAACGTTTCCCTAACATTTCCATCAAGTAACAAAAATGTTAAAGAAGAAATGTTCAGTATGAACATTACTGCTTGGTTATGAAAACGTTATTCAAGCTTTTTTAATTCTGTAATGTTTTTAAAATGTTCCACTTACAACTTAAAAATAATGTTTTTGATGTATGATACATAATGTTAAAAACGTTCTACTAAGTTACTGCAAGAACGTGTTTTAATAACTTGGAGTGAACTTAAAGAGAATGTTAGCCAATGTTCTGAGTAAGGACTGGGTGCCCATAGAGTTGTGAGGCAGCCTCGCACAGCTGTGAGGCAGAGATGACCCCTGCCTCACTGCTCCTCTGGCACGACACACTCCACGCATGGCTGCTCCCAGGAAGAGAGAAGCAGGCCCGCTTTTAATAGCCGCAAACCTTTAATTAGACATCAGGGCTGATTTTGGCCCAGCCATTGAGGCCCACCCCCTGCCTGCCTGCCCTCGCTGCTCTACAGCTGTTTCTCCATCCATGGGCGGCTAAAACAATAGTTCATCACCCAGCCTTCCTGATGCCTCTCTAACTGTTATTAATGAAGTTGCTGGCACTCACTCAGCTTCGATGTTTCACTGCACACTTTGTATCCTTTTGTTCTTCACACAGTGCACAGTTATCTATCTTTAAGAAACTTGCCAGGCTAAAACAAGCCAGTGAGGAGAATAATGACAACAAAAACAAAGTTTTGATTCAGAATTTGCTTTCAGAAGTTACACATTGTGGTGAACGAGGGAATTGTTGGTAATCTTTATCCACACATAGATTAAACACCCCAGCTAACAGATAACATTCTCTAAAAGTTTTATCAATGTTAATAAATGTGCTTGCAGTAACGTTAGTAAAACCTTTTTAATGTTATATATCATATATCAAAAACGTTATTTTTAAGTTGTAAGTGGAGCATTTTTAAAACGTTACAGAATTATAAAATTGTTTGCATACATTAATACATAGAAAACACTGGCCGTTTTAAACGTTCCTAGAACATTTAATATAACATTTTTGTTACTTAAAGGAAATGTTAGGGAAACATTCTTACAACCTAAAATTGTGACTGGGATAACTGTTTTATTTAGCATAGGATTATGATAAATAAATTCGTCTGTAATTCGAAAGGTTACATCACCATAACGTCAAAATATCTCATCAGGATAAAAACATGAGCCAATATATTTCAAGAACAATTTGCAGCCCTGACAGCCCAAAGTAAACCGTTGCTGGGTCATTGTTTAAACCAAGAGCATGATGGGAACACAAAGCAACACAGTCAGTTGTAATTTCAAGCAGACATACTGTTCTTTGTGAACAATAACTTTAAAGAAAAGACTTCATTTCACAAGGCAATGTTCAGACAGAGCTGTTTTTTGGACTGACCTACTTTGCTGTTTATTCTTGTCTTCTCACACAGTTTTTTCTGAGGGAACAGTACGACAGAATTCTGTTCTTGACGTTTTTCTCTCCAGGAGCTCAGCTCTGAGTACAGCAGCCACAACATGATAAATGATTATTAGAGTGTTTGTAATTCAATTTACCAGGAACACAACATGCTAAAAAAAATAGAAATTAGACTTAGAACCCCTGCTGTCATCGTACCCTGTTTGTACCAACAGTTTATTAATCTTTTGCATATTTCATAACGATCAATTTTCAGCACACAGGAGTGTCAGTGTACACAGCTATAGATCGCTTTTAAAAGTGTTGATTAATATATTAATATGTTTAGATTCTCTTAATCAATCACTTACAGTAAAGGCAGAGAGAAAGTATGTTGCTCAGAAACATTATGTTTTGTAGTGTGCAGTAAATTGCTTAATCTTTAAAAAAATGAGAAGAATAATTTATAATTTATGGTATGTTTGTGTTTGTTTATTTTAATTTGTCTGTTTGCTTGTTTGTTTTCCCTTAGGTGAATAGGTTCCCATATATTTCTCATCTTCTCAGTTGATTACAACTTTCATTTGAATGTTTCTGAAACAGATGGTTTAAAGATGGGAAGAGCGCTGCCTATACACAAAAGACGTCCAAACATTTCTGTGAAATTTGCTCATTATGTCTGGGTATATTACTGCATTACATATGATGATGAGCAGCTCAGCCAAACAAAAAGTCAAACAAATATAACAGTTTCCAGTTTAGACAATCACTCGTGTGCACCAGTGACCTCAAGAGATCAGTTCCTCCATCATCTCTCACATTTGAATGGTGCATTAGACAATCTGAGAATTAGAGAGAACATACAGTAGCTCAATGTTACCACTGTAACTACCAGACAATATTCCTTACTGTCATGATATTGTAAAAAAAAATCTATTTATACATTATATTCCATTAGCTAATGGATGGTGTTTCAAACAGAGATGCACCACAATGCCAAAGTCAACGTAAAAGCAACACTTCTTCCATGGGTGGACACCATATGTCCGGACAGCTGGTTGATTTGAACACACTGGGTGTTATGGAAAGACTTCTGAACCAGCACGATCCAGCTCAGGAAACTGCCCAAAAACACATGTTTCTGACAAGAGCTGTGAATGTCACTTTGGTTGCCTTGTTTTTCATGTTTGAATGTGATTAACATTAGAAATCTGAAATGGTCACTATAGTTAAACATGCTTTGTGGGGACTGGTCAATCGGTTTTAAAAACATTAAAATGTCTTCTGAAAATCTAAAAGGTTTCTGTGAGAGTTTCCTTCAGATGTTGGGCTATTATGGAAATATATTTCTAGGTGAGTATTAAAACAATACAAGTATAAAAAACAAACACACATGTATGCAAAAATGTCCTGACAAACAACAGATCATGTAAAACATTTACATGGTAGGACATTTTTGGACACCCTCACTAGTAAAAAAACTAAAACTCAGCCAACTCATGTTTTGTCCACAGGTTTGCATGAGGTTTAGGGGTATGAAAACAATGTACGTCTATGACGTGACCTCTCTAATATAGTCAAACAAACCCGTTTCCATGTGCTTAGACTGAATCTAGCCATATCCAGGTGATATTCTCAGACACTTTTAGATTTCCTGGACAGGTTATGTTATATCACAAGTGTTTTTCTCACTTCTATAACATTTTCTGTCTAGAATACCTTCAGTTGCTTGTGATGCTCTTTATCTGTTGAATCATGAGGTATAATGCTGAAATGACACATAAATACAGTTTGCAAATCCCTCCCTGGATCCAAAAGGAAGATAAAATCACATACCGTCGCTGCCTCACAGAATTATTTGCAGAAGATTTCTGTCAGACCCATCTGAACACAGACAACACACTGATCACACAGGACAGGAAGTGGAAAGTGGGGATTTAAAACCAGGCCGACTGCTCGCAGGGGAGCCTCTGCTACAGAACGCAGCTTTTGGTGGAGTATTTCACACTCAGTGTCAGCCTGGGAATAGATGAATCTGAGCATCAAAATAAGAGCTCCGCTGCACAACACAATTCTCATCTCAGCCATTTGTTTTACTGTGGTAGAGACAAAGCGATCCGTCCTGCAGCATCTTTATAAAGCATCATAACAACAAGAGATACTTGATACTTGCATCTTGTTGTACTTGGTGCAACAAGATGAAAACTGGCAAGAACACATGAATCAAACAGAATACACTACTGAGAATGAATTAAACATTCGTTTTTTCTTTTCAAGGTACGAAATGAATAATTATGCATTTGAGTTTTTAATGCACAATAAAAAAAAGAAAACTAAATGTCAAAGAATACATAATACAAATTATGTATTACACACTAGTTTTCAAGAGGCAGAGCTTTAAATATAAAAAAATTATAATATCCAGAAGCAAATTAATAAAACCACAAGGACAGCCCGGTTATGAGAGAAAAACACAATGTAGATCAAAACAAAGAAACCAGATTTGAGATGCTCTGTAAAATCGCCTCATCATCACTGATTTCAAACAGCTCTCACATCTACATGTGTGGCTGTATGAGTGAGACACATTCAAATGTAGCAGACAAATCCACTTACAAAGAGAAACACAAATCCAGAAAGAAAACAGTACGAATATTGCTAGCATACCAAATGACACAAACATGATCGCCAGGGTCAAAATGCAGGACAAGCAACAGGATGCTAAATGGAAATGAGAAACTTAAACTGTAAATTACAGAAACCATCTGGACTGTTTGTAAACTTAAATAGAACACTTTTATGAAACATAGCTGGAGGTATGGTAAATTAAAGAGCAACACTAACATACACTACAGTACAGCCGCACACATCTGGCTTGAGGGAGGAGGACCGACCCGAAACATTTCATCCTGGGCCCTTGAATTTAAAGGAACAGTGCACCCATAAACGAAAACTCTTCCATCATTTACTCAGCCTGTCATTCCAAGCCTGTATGACTTTTTTGCTTCTGAGGAACACAAAAGAAGATTTATTGATGCACGTTAGTTACCTTTGGCACCCATTGACTTCCATTGTATGAACACAAAACCACTGAGACATTTTTAAAAATATCTTAAAAATATTTTGTTCATCTGTTCTTTAAGTGACAGCCCTGCATACACCAATGTCATTCTATGCCCTTTCTTCATGGAACGCATAAATGAGGACAAGAGACAAACTCTGTGTATTGTGGCATATGTATGTCAACTGTAAAAGAGATTAAGTATGACCTTCACATTCAATTCAATTTGAGTTCTTAGACATAAGATAGACATAAACAGAGATGTCTGGATGTTGCTTTACTTTCCTGTGTGCACTGCTGTGTGCATCTCATGTTATAATCTCCAGCTGCTCTTGATGTCTTATTAAATGGGCTGTTTCAAACTCATTTGCTTACCTTTATAGTTTTAATAAGCCATGATTTCATTCCAGTTAAAAAATGACCTCCATTATGGAGGGTACAAGCTCGACTATAATTTGCTTTTGACATAATTCAGCAAAGCAGTACACATTCTCTTTTACATACTGTGGGGTGAGCCTATAATGAAATCTGAAATGACACAAGCTCTTAAACTAACCATCATTTATTAGCGTTCACATACCTTTTGTTGTCATTTATATTATTGTTCAGAAATGCAACATACAATACTTCCAGGAGTATGTATAAAACCATTCACAAACATTATCTCTGTTCTAAATGCATAAAAATGCAAATGACATCATGAAATGTCAAGTTGGTGTTTAAAACCGGCAGCATTTGTTAAATGCTTCATTTGCACAACAGAAATGCGCAGCAGTGTTTATGCAAATTGTGAGAGGCGATCAATGAACGTCTCCTGCAGAGCCCATAAGAATGTTCCTCTCTGGTTTTATTTCTCATTCTCCTGCTCACGTCAGCTGACCTCATTTATCATCAAGTTCTGATGACTGGACAGACACTGTGTCACATGATATTATATGGAGAAATCACAAAGAAACAATTGTTTCAAAAACTGGAATTTTAGTTTGCAGGACAGACTTTACAAAAGATTTTATTATTATAGTGGTTACACCAGGTATTTAAAACAAGTACTGCTGAGACAGACAGACAGCACATCTGTGAATTTTGGATGAAAAACAGCGAGACAGAAACTCTGTCAGAAATTCTGCTGTACAAAGACAGTTATTATCTCACATGCATATTTAATGCTGCATAGCTCATATTTTACAGTGTGCGTGTGTTTTCCGTGCATTGTTCATGACAGATTTAATAAACAACATATGGCACACATGTCCAAAACACACCGCACAACATCAGCGATTGATTTATGACATGCAATTGATTTGTTCCTTGTGTTTTTGCCAAGTTTTGCTCTTCTCATAGGACATTATCTATGTACACAGTTTAAAACAGCTGCTAACTCAGTTTCATTGCTGTAATTTAAAAGTGCAAAGTGTAATTTCTGTTCCCAAATTATCTTTCAGTTCCAGTTTGATTCTAATTTGAATAATTGCTCTTTATCATTGGCTCATACGAGGCTTTGATTTAAATAGTCTTACTTTCTGCTTCATGGTTAAAAATGTATACTATTAAACTTATACTTGCTGCTGAATTGTATTAATATTTGTTGTTATGGCAGCAGAGTGTTGTGAAGTGTGAACAGTTAAACAATGTATGTTTTATCTTGCTTGGGTGCTCACGGTTTAATTACTGAAATGAATGAGCATCAGTTTGTGATGATCTTTCGAAAAACAAAACAGCAATAAAATACGTTTATTACGTTTATTAAGCATTTGAAAAGCGGTATAGTAAACAGCTAGCCAAGAGTGTTACTGTGCCAATTGCACAACGCAGCACACACACCCACTACACACACACACACACCAAACACTCACACACATACACCCACCACACACACACACACTAAAAACTCACACACATACACCCACCACACACACACACACACTAAACACTCACACACACTAAACACTCACACATACACACACACACACACACACACACTAAACACACACACACACACACACTAAACACTCACACACACACACCCACCACACACACACAGACACACACACACACTAAACACTCACACACATACACCCACCACACACACACACACACACACACTAAACACTCACACACACACATAAACACTCACACACATACACCCACCACACACACACACACACACACTAAACACACACACACACTAAACACTCACACACTAAACACTCACACACACACACACACTAAACACTCTCACACACACACACACACACTAAACACTCACACATACACACACACACACTAAACACTCTCACACACACACACACACACACTAAACACTCCCACACACATACACACACACTTTGCTGATATCTTCTTCTTGCCCAGTGCACTGCAGAGTCCAGGCAGACAGCCACACCACGGCTGCTGAGCATCTGGCCTCCCAAACAGATAATCCAAGTGATCATCAACTAACGGGATATTAACAGTGTCGTATTCTCACACTCACCAGCACAGCACATTACCCAGCCAACAATTTTATGTTGTAGGAACATTTTCGGAAGTTCTAGGACCATTTAAAACATTCCAAAGTTTTTTAGACTATTAACGTTATTGCTTGGCAAACATCATTTAAACATTTTTCATTCTGTTAACATTTTTTAAACGTTCCACTAACAATTTAACATTTTTGATATATAACGTGAGAAAGGTCTACTAACAGTACTTAAAGGACATTTTTGGATAACTTGTTCAGAAAGCCTCTAGAAAACATTATCCAGTGTTGTAAGAACGTTCCCCCTTAATTGGGATACTTTGTGTGTGCAACACAACATGGCATGAAAGGGACAATAAACCATACGGATAAATTGAGATGTCATCATCGTTTCATGCATGTGTGCGGCAGTTTTTATGCATCGCTGAGCACAGAACAAGTTACTCATGGAATTCTGACAGGACGATGTACGCATCCCTAAATATGTGCATGCCATTAATATAATTATAACCTGGTGATTAAATTTGCATAAAATAATGCATTGTGAAAAAACGCCCAGGCTTTTTCATTTGTATGCAGCGTGCTTTCTGGAAAATTACTTGAATAAATCTGGAGGCGATGCTGTTTTGAGAGGCAGTCTCAAGCATGAATAAAATCCTTAAGCATTTCCCATAACTACAGAGTCTTCAGTCCCCGGGCTGCAGTGCTTGTAAATACCTCACTAATCACAACACTCAGTGCTCACCAGCTTATTGTCTTCTGTTTCTTTGACCCTTGAGCGTTCCTTAACATGATTAAAACAACACCATTAGCATTATTTCTAGAGGAAACCATACAGCCAGGTCAGCTAGAGAATTGTAACCTGTGACGTTAGCGCTGTGCTGTTATGAAATTTGCAAGTATAATAAACAAACAGCCTCGTTGGGGGAAGTTTTCTATTTTATAACAGTTTTGCCAAGACGAGAGTGCAGAATAATCTTATCATTGTAAGTGTGGATGTGCAGGCTTGAACTGAGACAGAAACTGAAGGTTCACCTGGCACCACTTACCAAATTTATAATTTTGCTGCAGAACAGTTGGAGAGCCATACGAAAAAGCAACACATTGTGACTGACAAATCAGCTGCAGTTTTTAACCCCAAGTTTGCATTTTGGAACTGCATGAACAAAGGCATCTAGGTCCTGTTGTACTAGCTGGGCATAAAACGTTGGGCGTAAGCCCTACACAGGGCTTAGCTACGTCCTGTTTGTGATAAATGTCCAAGTTTCCAGTTTGTGAAAACAATCTAAAACTACAACCAGGTGCAGCTACGCTCAGTGTAGACAATTCACGTCCAAGCCGACACGTTCCACCACAGTAATAGTTGAGATGCCGGTCGCACTACTATGGTTACAAACTTAACTTACGTATCGCCTGGCATGGCGACACATTCCAAAACAGATATAACATAACCTTGTACTTCCACTTATATTCATCATATCAGCGAATGTATACACATTTTTAATGTCCTAAAAATGACTTTTTCCTCCTGTGTTTGATTACTCTGCTGAATCAGAATTGTCATTTTCAATCACCGTGGCATCATGCAATACTGTTGAAATCTCGGTTCATGTCTAAAAATCATATTCAGTGCTATAGGCAGTCACAGTACAGCTCTCTCATTCTGTCGTCAGCTTGCCCTTTTGGTCTGTAATGAAGAATTTGCAGTGTAAATCACACGGTTTATGAGCTATTGTGTTTGATCATGCGGCTGAATGCACCGCTTGTAACCTCACTCGATGTTCAGCTACTTTAAAAATCACATCTTTCATCATAAACCAAAAAGAGGGAAAAAGACACCAGCAGTGTGTTTAAGGAATAATAAAGCTTTGTGCAAAAGAGACAACGATTTCGCTGCATAACCAAATGTTTCGTACTTTGAAATAATTCATTTATTTATTTAAATAAGCTGTTTGTCTCTCAGGTGTAAAATTACGAGATGGGGAAGGTGTCGGAGCTGTAAATGTAGTTAAATGCAGTTGTTTATGAAAGGATTGTGTAAAAGCGGGGTAATTGTTCTGCTTAATTTGAGGAGAAAGTGCTGTGTGAGTGATGCAGTTGTTCAGTGTGAACTGAGACAAATAACTCCTCAGGACGCAGGTTCACTGTCTTATTTACTTCCTAAAAAGTGAAAGTGGAGTTACAGAGCAACAAAAAAAACATGGCATGATCATGATACTATCAGAAACAGAACAGAACTACAGAAACATGACTTGCTAAAACTGACTTGATTTTATTGACAGTAACTCAAAACTGTCAATCATTTTTGAAGGTTTTTCTTTTGCTATAACAAAGATTAAAAAGCTTGAACAGAATTGATCATTAATGTTTAATAAGATGCTTCATCTCACTGTCGCAGCTGCTTCATCATCCGGCTGCGTTTGTGAAACGCTTTCCTGGATGCTGATTACTGAAAATAAATTGGGACGAACTGCAGCATGGTAATCATTCTGGAAATAATTCAAGAAAACAAATCAAACTGGCAAACCTTCCAGTTTGACTTTCAGAATTAAGACATACAAATTGTCTGACCCTCCAAACAAGTTGAATTTCAGATAAAGACATAAACCACCAGTAGAGTTCAATTAAAGCATCTACCAGCTAACAGGGTTCTCTCAGCTATCACAAATGTTCTCGTGGTCATGTAAGTAGAACATTTTCTGAATGTTACATATCATTTATTTCAAAAACGGTATTCTTAAGTTGTTAATGGACCATTCTAAGTTACAGAATTTTAAAATAATTAAATAACGTTCTTAAAACCAAGCAATAATGCTTAATACAACATCTAAAAAACTGACCGTTTTGAATATTCCTTTCAAAACCACATTTTTAACGTTTATCACTTAATGGAAACGTTACAGAAAGGTTCTTACAACCTAAAATTGTTAGCTGGGCTGGTGTGCTGACACCAACATCTGAATGTTCACAATGTGAGATCCTTCAAACAGATGTCTGCCCGCATGCCAGAAAGCAGTATCAGGTCATGTGACAAGCTGGCTCCGCTCAGGGGTCTGGCCTGATGGGATTAAGATCTTTTTTTTAATGCAGAGATTTCCTGCTTCTTCATGACCTGCTCCAAACTTGCTGATTGCTGATGGTTTTGGAACCTCAAGTGCTCCGAAAAATGATGTTTCAGAAGAGCCGAAAGATGCAGAGAACATTCACGTATGAGTTACTGCACAGGAGAGAGAGATATGGAAGCAAATGTACTTCAGATCCAGTAGGAAGCCCTCGAGTTTATTGATCTTGAGTGTGACTGCTGGCTGTATTAATTTCTGAATATGAAATAGATTTAGATTATTACAAACGTGTGGTGTGATGCGTGTCATTTTTGGGTCTTTAAATATTTTGTCCCACTTGAACATGCAGAGTGAACTAAAAGCAAACCACTCGCAAGCTGATTCCCCTGAAAAGTGTAAAGACTGTGGAGCTATCACAACATTGCTTTGTTTGTTTAAGCATCATGAGCCAGACATAACAACATTGGCTCAACCAATGGCGTGAGTTTAGGGTGGGGTTATCCATTTGTTCAACCAATGGTGCTTTTATCCTAGTGCATTCAAAGGATACAATTTATCAGTTACACACTTCAGCTTTAATAACAAAAGCTCTCTTAGTGGCGAACAAGCTTTTTGCTGGTTGAAAATGTATATTATGTGCTTGTTTTGTATGCAAAACATAGAAATCTTTAGATGAACATTTTTCCATGCGATCATCTTTCCAGAAGCTTCCACCAAGCTGAGTCTGAATAAATCCTACAATGGATTCAGCTAACATTTATTCTGC
>JAZGTH010000028.1:2940000-3000000 GCA_036877525.1 Chromobotia macracanthus
GTCAAATCCAGTTTGTTTTTGCAGGAGGACAAATTGCTTCACATTGAGATTGTAATTAGATAAAGTCGAGAGCACAGGAGGAAAACTGCTTTTCTTCAGCTCTGTTAAATGTCTTCAACATTATGCTTAAAATAGGAACTCTATGTAAGCAAATGCATCCAAGAAGCACAAAGCAGAGCAATTATTTCTTGGCTGTTACCTTTCCACCCCGGAAACTGATACTGTTAGAATCATGCAGTTTTCTCTATCTTGCATTCTCATGTTACATTAGCATTGTGTTCTGTTAGCCATATTATTAAATGTGGTCTTTATTGAAAAAGCTTCATTTGTTTAGAGAATGAAAATTAAATCAAGACTCTAGATTCATGTCTGACAGGAAATGGGGTTGATTTGATTAACCAGGAGTCTTTAACAGAAGCCTGATAAAAACTTTAAAAGAGAAAATTTGGGTTTATCCATAACTGGAAAGATGTAATGTTTTACTTGCTTATATTTTCCTTCTAAAACAGATAGCAGAGGCCTACGTCCTTGAAGAGGATTGTATCCTTTCACATTAAATCAAACATCTCAGTTTGACCTCAGTCTGTTTCCTTTCTGCTATTGCTTAACGGTCCCTGTTGATGCTGTTGTCATAGCAACGAGGGTGAGCGTCTCATTAGGGTGTTATCACTTCATGTTGACTTTTTGGGAGTTGCACAAAAGGAAGGGTGTTGATGGAAAATCTGTAACAATGACAAAGATTAATTTTGTAAATACCTACAATGATTATTAAGTGAACCTTTATCACCTCTGGTCACCATATGGTCTATTTTAAGTTATATATGTTATATGTTATATAATGTATATAACAAAATATAATGAGCAGGTATTGTCGTCATGTTACATTTAATACAATACCTTAGTATATACTAACGGTCACATTCTAAGTGTTGCTTTCTTTAAGATATTGATTGATCTCAGATCAGTGGGCAGTGGAGTTTCTCAGTTTGGAGAAGCTGTACCATGAGAGACTGCTGTCTAATCTGGCCTCCATACAGGAGCAATGGGGTAAGCATCCCATCATTTTGATCATACAAATAGCTGTTTGTTGAACAGTGTTAACTGAGGGAGATTAGAGTGTTTGCATGTAACAGGATTTCCTAAGTTGTTCTGTCTCATAACAATGGAAAAACAGCCGTAAGTTTAGTCGTCAGCTTCATCCTTTGAAAGTTAACAGCAGTGTTATAATTTGATCTCAGGAAGTTGCTCATTTCCCAACTCTGCTCTTCTGCACACTGACTCTCTTACTTCACTCAGGCACAGAGGTCAGACTGTCTGATTAACTGTCAACAAGACCGACTGTGTAAAAGTCAGAGTTGAAGAATGAGCTGTGGTACACGATTGTGCTGCGTGCAAAGAATTCTTTAAATAAAACGTCAGCAACAGAGAATAGAATTCATGTGCATATTCATGGGGCCCAGGACAAAATTATAAGGTTAGGCCCCAGCCCCCCGTGTATCCAGCCGTGTACAGATGCATTTACTGGAGCCCCACATCACAGGGCCCAGAACAATGTTTACAGATCTCCTTGGCAATGGCCCTGTGCATGCATGTAGTATTCATGTTTTTGTGTGTGTTTGTTAGAGATGAAGGCATTCAGACATTTTGAGGCTTTAAACCTCTGTTTGGTTTTAGAGTCCCAGTGGAAAACCAGCATCCAAACCAGAAGTAGCTCTCCTTCAAACACAGATGTAAGTGAGAGAGAGCGAGCGCATATGGAATCCTTGAGTCACATCTGCAGGACACACCAGAGGTAAGACTGTATGCAAACCTTCCCATCACTGACCAGGATTGTCCAAGACAGCGATTATCTTTTAGAAAGCAATACAACATTTATAAATATTTTCCTTCCTGCAATACTCCACCTTGCCTGTACTCGCCTAACAAAAACCAATAAAAATCAAACAAGTTTAATTACTTAAAAGGGAAAGGCAATCAAAATTGAATTTATATTTTTTGTTTGTATTATGTATTATGAAGTATGCATTTGTGTTCCATGTTTTGTAAATTGATTTTGCTGTGTAAAGCACATTGAGAACGTATTGTACCTCCAAAGGTGCAAAATAAAATTAATGTTTATTGTATTAAAGCCACATTGTTTGAAACGCTAAATAAAAAAAATATTTTCTGTTATAGAAACGTACGTTTTATCAAAAACATACAGGTATAATATAATTAACACTATTTTATTCTCCATCAGACCAAGCCCCCATGCAGAAAAGGTAAAACATTTGTTTTCTATCCACCAGTGAATTTAGTTTTAGTAAGCTTGTTTAAAAACAGACTTATGTTGCAGAACACGAGTGACACAAAGCTACAAAACAGCCCAACCCATGTAATAAAAGACAGAGGCTCCGAACAAAAGCAAGCTTTAGTGAACTCAACTGCTGAAGAAAACCGGGCGGGTGACTGTTCACTGCAAGAAGCTGAGCGGGAGCCAGATGACGACTGTGAACTGAACAAGGGGGAGGGGCAGGAGGAAGACCTTGATGAAGATGAGTACTGGAATGAGGAACTTCAGGAAGAGACAGACGTCGATGGCCAGGTTCCTGCGGATGAGCTGGCCAAACTCATTCAGATAGAAGAGGTAAGAGGGACTGCACTGCGGGAGAGATGTTAATCTCTCACACATAACCATCTGCCCTTACAATAAAACAGCATGTTGAGACACCAACCATATCGACACTGCAGTATCTCCAAGTCAATTATGTACTGAAGGATTTGTACACCTCAGGGACTGCCCAGCTAACAGGGAATGTTATCAGAACATGTTCTTATGTTCTCTAAAAGTTCTCTCGAAGTTATCAAAAACGTTCTTGCAGTAACATTAGTAGAACTTACTGCAAGAAAACAATACAGAATTTAAAAGGTTCAAATAACGTTCTTATAACCAAACAGTAACATTAATACAATGTCTAAAAACCGATGCACGTTTCGAACATTTCTAGCACTTTAAAAATGATGTTTGTAACCTTTTTATTACTTAATGGAAACGTTCTTACAACCCAAAACTGTTAGCCGGGTAAGCATGCAACGTATTAACATTTGTCCTCAAATGAATTTGATCGAGTAAAACTTTTTAAAAGAGTAGATGGGACTTTCTTATGAATCAGGCCACACTGGCTAGCTGCAGTTTCTTCTGTTTTATGAAACAAAAGCGTGTGACGTCACCCACAGCATTACAGCATTACAGCTGCAGGAATTTAATGAAGGGAGGTCATGGTTTCTCAAGCTGTCGGGAGTGGCTGTCTTAAATAAAACAGGCCGAACTGTCACGGGAAAAGAGCTGTGCACGAATTCTGACAGAGTTTACACATTTCTCAACAGTTTATAATTCAGACAAACATGTCAACAGAATCATCCCTGCATTATTCGTCTTTGTCAGACAAAGATCTTAAGACCTTTAGTCTCTATATCTTAATATAGAGATCTTAATTATATCTTAAGATCTTAAGTATTTTGAAATGACTTCCATTTTGTCCCCCATTTGATTTTAGAAACAAAACACCATTTCATCACATCATGCTCAGAGCCCCAAGCTCTGTTATATAGCATGAAAATCATTACATTTATGACACCATTGCACATACTGCCCCCGTGTGGCTGTCGCTTGTTATTACACGACTGATCATCCGGCAGGTTTTAATGTGCACGGGTGTGAACTTTCTCCCGAGCATCATTTCATACGTTTCCTCCTCTGTGTCTCTCTAGATGTTTCCCTCAAACGGCTTGGTCTCCATTTTAAAGAAGACAGTCTGCGTCAAGGAAGCGGAAAGTGAAAATCCGCAAAAGAGGTCCCACCAACACAGAGTCCGGTTCAGAGAGCCGGAGGATGCTTTCGAGCAAGGCAAGCATCATCATTTACATTCACATTCATGCATTTGACAGACGCTTTCATGCAAAGCGACTTACAGTGCATTGAAGTTACACATTTTCTTAGCATATGTACTCCCTGGGAATCGAACCCACGACCTCTTGCGCCGCTAACGCAATGCTCTACACTGAGCTGCAGGAGAAGTGATGAGCTTCCTGTCGTGAGCAAACTTTCTACAGGTTCATGTCTGTTGTGAACACCTACTTTTCTCCTGCATGCAGATGAGTCCGCCCGAAGATCTTGCCTCGTTCTTCTGCTCCTGTGTCTGGTTACCATGGTGATCAGTATGGGATGGACGGCCCTGCGTTGTCTCGTTGGAGGGTCTTCTGACGCCTGTGTGGAGTTATCCCGTAACTTGGACTTTTATTTCGGACCTGTACTGAGAGGACTGCACATCTGAGCTCCTTCTCCACCTTTTAATTGCATCCACATCTTAATTAATATCCCTATAATAAGTCTATGCAAACGACTCGATGCGTCGCCTTTCTACACCGGAGGCGTCGTTTAGGACGCGTCGCGTTGCGCCTTTATTGACGCCCCTTGCTGTGGTTTATGTGACGTGAACGTATTCGTTGCGTATATAACGTTTCCAATTACTGTTAATTAACGTGATCCGGTAGCGATCTGATTGGTCCGTGTTAATGAACCGTGTGACGTAATGAACGTGACGCTCTCTTAAATCTTAAACGTTTTATAATGTCCATCATAGTACGCCAAAGCGCGCAGTTTATAACTTTTAATACGTGCATTTGATATATTTACATGTTTATTCTGACTTGGCACTTTTTATTGGTGCTGTAATTATTAAACCGTGAATTAAATCTTATCGCCATAAATAAGACATGAGTGTGCCACAACTTATGTACTGTTAACTTACAAGAACAAACATATCTTTATGATTGACATCAATAGCACATAATCAGGCTGGTTAGTTGTATGATAGTAATGATGGATTCTCTCTGTTCAGTGCTGTTCCCAAAACGTTCCCAAAAAAAGGAGAATAAATATCAGATCAGTGTAATCTTCACGGCAGACTGTAAACAAGCCACTTGTTTTCTGTTTTCAGCCACGTTTTATGTTTAACAATCAAACGAGTGTGTGTATTTGTGTTTATCTGTAAGAGAGTCTTTACATTTTACACATTTTTATCTCAAATTGAGTACTAAAGCCTTGTTTTGTTTTATATTTTCCAGATTTCCTTCCCCAAAGTGTATAAATCCTGTTTTTGAAATATGACTGGAAATGTTTTATTTGAAGTGTCTGAGAACTGCCTGTATATGATGCAGATGGAGTGTTTGGTTATGAAGAGCGATGCATTACAATGCACCGATCTGCAGTAGCCCAACACATACGTGATGCAACCTTCACTTTATTGAATTTCACATACAGGATATATTCTTTGTAAGAAATTAAAATACCAGATTCAGGGATGACCAGTGCAAGACAATAATATGAAAGATGAGAGAGAAGAACCTAAACCGGTAAAGAAAAGAGATTTATAAAAAACGTTTATTTATATTTCAGTTATTAAAGGAATTTAGAAAACTGATATGATTTTCATTTAACGCTGATATAAGTTCATAATATTAAAAAAAATCACGCACAGAACAAAAGTGGCGCACCTGATGAATAAATATGATAAACTTTTGCCCACTTTCAAAATACATTAGCAAATTAATTTTCTAGTAATACAACATATTTCTTAACTCAATAGTTGTGAATAAAAGCAGACAACAAAAAAAACAGAATTGTGAACAAAACTGAGTAATTATGCTGTAAGTTACCACAGAACAGTTTTATCCCCCCAAAAAAGTTATAACAAAAATGGATAGAATTTACCAAGAAATTACCAAAGAACAAAAAAGTTGCGTACTGTATGACAGGAAGTGCTAGATTCATATCCTTTCATTCTTAATCATATCTAATGCAGATGAAGTTGAGTTTCTTCGTTTGAGGAAGGCTGATCCAGCGCTGGTCTACAGACTGAACAGCTCCAGATCTCACTTCACGCTCACAGTCCTCCACTGCTCCTCCATTCTCCGGAGCCCAGTTCTCATAGCACATGATTTCTCCATTGACCCAGAACCAAATGCCCACAGTGCAGGAGTGACGTAACCCCAGCCAAACCTCCGTAGTCGAGGCCTCTTTCACCACTTCTGTCAGCCAGGGCTGAATCTTTTCTGAATCAACCGAAACCAGGTCCACATGTTTCTCTCTGCAGTACTTCAGAGCTTCAGGCCAGCTCAGATTCTCCTTGATCAATATCAGCCTATCTGCACACAGAAAAAGCCACAAGCACAAACTGGATGTGAGACCAAAACAAACTGTGGATGAAATGATATAATTTTGATAATGACAAAAGTTCTGCTTTTCTGCGTTCTGCAGTTTATTACTCACTTTCATGACACACAAAGGTATAGGTTTTGCTGCAGGACTCATCATTCCATCGTCTATCTTCATACTGGTTGTACATATTCACTTTGGCCACTGTACATTCTTCCACCGGAGTTCCAGACTGACCACCATTAGGTTCACCAGTCTTCCAGTTTCTGTATGTGGAGCTACTGTTATCTGACCACTCCCACGGGTCTCTGAACAGACCAATCCAGAAATCAGAGGTTACAGACGCTGGACCTTCATTTGTTGTCGCTTGCCTAGTATAAGCCTCCTTAATCAGTGAATAAGACTGGTTAGTCACACTGGCCAGATCAACATGATACTGTCTGCAGAATTGCTGAGCATCTCTCCACGATTTTTGAGAAGTTTCAAAGAAGAATCCTTTGGTTTCTGTGGACAAAAAACTTTTTTCCTTTATTTTTACTATACAGATTTATTTACAGATACAGTTTCAATACAAAGCTTTAAAAACTCTTTTCTTCTGAAAGTTACTGCATTATGTGTGTGATTCTCTGTCTCTGATTTATGATCATGTTTTGTTTAGTGAAGGTTTGTTTTTTTAGGAAGCTGCACTCACCATTGTAGCAGATGAAATTCTGATTCATATCACATTTGTGATAATGCCATTTTCTATTAGAAATTGACATAACAGCACAATCATTCTGGTCATTTGACTCTGCATTTTCCCAGTTAAGATACTTCACAGGGTCACCCAGTGAACTATTCACCCACTTCCATTTATAATCACCAGATTTCTTCAGCCCAATCCAGACCTCCACATTCTGAGTTTTCACACTTATCATCAGCTGTTCCATGTCTTCCTTGCTGTTGACTGTGGCCAGATCTGTGTATGTCTCTCTGCAGTAACTCTTAGCTTCAGTCCAGGTCTTTTCCGTGTCTACATAGTGATACCGGCGCTCAGCGCATTCAAAACATGAGCAGAGAGCTAAAAAAGAGTGTTCAATTTAAAAAAACTATAATGACATTATAAATCAAACATAAAACCAGAAGGACATACTCACCAATGAGAAGTAGTCTGAAATATACAGACTGGTTCATTTCTGAGGAAGAAAGACATTTAAAAACCACAAAAGTTCATTTTCTTTGAATCTTGGAATTAAAAGTATAATTGGAATAGGACAGAGAATGTAAGTTCTTACTTCTGGGGTTGTGTTTCTCTCCTTGAATCTGCTGTTTCTCTGTCTGTGTGGTTATATGTGATTATACTATATCTGTATTTGTGTTTTGCATTGGAAAGACTTGTTTTCATATTTCACCTGTCAGTTCTGTTATTTGCATATTGCGTGTGTATCTTTCACAATAAAAACCCCCAAAGAGTAAATTTATTGCAACAGACAACAGAGGTCTGTTCTTTGTACACTGTTTGCTGTGTCCGAGATCAAATGACAAATCTGTAATGATCTCATCTGGCTAATTATCGTCGGACTAATCCGGTTCTTCCAACATTTTGATTAGTATAGCAGGATTAAGTTGTCTGAGATATCACCAGTGGACACATTGATCAGCAACGCTGCTATTGGCTGGGTGTTATGTCCAAAAAATGCAGAGTTTTTACAGCTGATAAAAGGTTATGGCAAATTAAAATGTAAAAACAACACAATACAGTGAAATAATCAGTGAAACACAACAGTATTTCAGTAAATACAACGACAAAAAAAACCCCCCAAAATTTTTTTTTTTTTTTTTTTTTTTTTGGGACATTTTTTGTCCCCATGAGGAAACAAGCTTATGAATCATACAGAATGATCTATTCTGAAAAAAAAAGCAGAAATTGTTCTGTGATTATTGGGTTTAGTGTAGGGGGATAGAATATACAGCTTGTACAGTATAATAACCATTATGTCTCTGGAATGCCCCCATTAAACATGAAAACCCAACATGGGTGAGTGTGTGAGTGTCAGGTGTGTGTAACGTCTGTGTGTAATATAATGAATGTAATATAAATGTAATTTAATTTTGGAAACAAAATGTCCTAGGGTCACACTGTTTAATTGCTACATTTTTCATGGGTCTTTATACATGAAAATATAATAAATAAAGCGAGTCGCTCACCAAAGGGTTTATGTTTATGGGTTGCTGGATCATAAAAACCACTGATTTAAGTTTCCATGGTGATTAATACAACTGAGGGGTGATCAGCTGGAAAGTATATTGCATTATGTGAGTGAAATTCATACTCAGTCAGCACCGCCCATCTTACAGGTGTGACATAGCTGGTTGTGGCCTACTGGTTAGAGAGTCTGACCTGTACCCCAAAGGTTGCTGGTTTGATTCCCAATGCTGGCAGGAAACAACTGAGGTGCCCTTGAGCTAGATACCTTACCCGCGCTGTTAGTGCTGCCCACTGTTCTGGGTGTGTAAAGGGGCCCTAGACAGAGATAACATCAGATGCTGGCGTTGATATTTACATTGATGTTTATGTGATGTACACACATTCAGTTCCGTTCCCCATTTAAATATATTTTGCATGAAGATAACATCTAACAAAGATACATTTTATTGTTATGTTTTTCCAGGATCTCTCAACCCTTGCCAGTCAGATGGAGGATTTGGTTTCCTTATCTCCAATAACTGGAAAAATACTCCACTACCTTCACTATGCACCAACCACTCATTTGAATTTCACACAGTGACCATCTCATTTCTTTTATTCATTACTTCCTGGAGGAGCTGTTTTTTTTCCTTGTTCCCCGAGGATGTCAGTCCACTCATAGTCTTAAGATCCTTACCTAGATCTTTCCTAATTTATCCGTTCGCATTACTGTATCATATGCTTACAGTATTTATACAGTATTCATATAATAGTATCTTCTTTACAGGTATAGATTGTAATTGCTGGACATGAGTCAGTCAGCCAGCTGATGGTATTAGATGAGATTCGAGATTATCTGATGGGATTACAGGACTTGTGAATATTGCTGATAAAAGACATAATGTTGGGCAATCCCTTTATAATCTGCAATTGCCTGGACTGGGAATGTAAAACTATGCAAAAGATTAAAGGGTAAACAAATTTAGTGTTAAACAGTATGTGTAGACCACACAAACCCATCAAATAATACAAATGTATACAAATATATTCTATACATGAAATGTATATTTTTGTTTTATCTGTAAAAACACGCTTAGATTTTATTATTATTATAGTAAATCTATGCCAGTGTATCAATGATTATGAAATGTTATTAAAAGTCAAAAAAGTTATTAAAAGTTATAAAAGTAAAATGAATTGAAGAAAAAAGTAATTTAGCAGGCAAAAGAAGTCTATTTCAAATTTAATATGTGAAATGCATCTACTATTTAAAGTATCACAATTAATTGTTTATAAAATTTTAATGACAACAATTAGTGTTGTAGATTATAAATCTAACAAAATGGTGACCAGCAAAGTTACTTTGAGATATCTCCAACAGTACACATGCACCTGTAAAATCTCTTCATCTTTGACATACAGTACTGCATCTGTCTGCAGGTACACCCGAGCTGAAGTTTGTGGAGGTTCCTGTAGCAGATGTAGCCTGAGTCATTGGCCATCCTGTAAAAACAAGCTGTCATTGAGCTCAACTGCATGGGATCAGTAAGTCAACACAGACGAACAGGAAGAGGCCTGTTTACACATTTGTGCATTCACACCTGTCCTGGGCCACATGTAAGACCATAATAGCTCTAGACAAAAAATAAACATGATAAATGGAGTTGTGGAGATCACCTTTACTCTCAACAGTACAGATTCTATGGAGAGCCTGCTTGAACATGGGCCCAATGCACTGACGTTTGTAGAGAACCACAGGTAGTTGACACTGTCTAATTTGAAACACACCCCACTTGATTTGATTCCTGGAATGTGTAGTTATTAATATTTGTATTTGCCCTGTATGTGCCCTTTGACCTTTGTATCACACAACCCTTGTTTTAGTCGGGTTGTTTTAATCTCACCCCAATTAGCAGGAAGCAGTAGAGAAATTAACGAAGACATTTAGGGCTTCCAGGATGCGAGTGTCTGTCGTTCGCCTTTGAAGTGGCAGTGCGGGTGAATCTCGCCCGCCGGGCATCAGCTGCCTGACAGCTCCTCTGCCTGCCTTTTACACGAACCCTCACTGCTGTGGAGAGCTTTTGAACCGTGAGCCTGAGGTGAGCTTTGAACTCTCTGTCATATCTGCAGATCTATATAAAGTCTTGGTGGGATTCTGATTGACTGAGGACAAGCTGTGCATGTTCATGTAGATGATTTCTATCACAGTTTGGTTTGATGTAGGTTTTAAGCAGCACTTATGTTACGCTCCGGGAATTTAACACTGCGACAGTTCAAATGGCATGATTGGTCGAATATTTTAAGGTTCCCGTGCCTTTCACAGAAGCAGTCTCAGAGGAATAGGGGATAAGTTTGGACATAAACTGCTGCCTGTTTCCAGCTCTAGAATTAAAAAGAGATGATTTAAAGTATTTATAAAACAATTCTTCATCATTTGTTCTATTAATACTGTCTTTCCATTCATCGTGCTGAAGCTTTATATAGCTGAAGACTCTCTAAGGAAGGATGGAGAATAGCTCTCAGGGTGGGAGTTTTCACTCGTGTTAATTTGCTTTCTATTCTGGTGTTCCCCTCAGGGGAAGCTCTTCTCTTCAGTATGGAGACACAGCAGTGTGCTGTTGTCTTCATAGGCTCAGATCGCTCTGTCGTGTGCCAGACTCAGAGCTATCTGCACAAGGAACACAAACGCTTCACTGCGACCACTTGAGTTGTCCTGTTTCCTGTGAATGGGAATAAAGAGATATAGCAGATTATTTGCACCACCGTAGGAGCGATTCAGAAAGTAGAGGGGTCACATTATACCTCATCATTCCACTTGTGTTCAATTTATGCCAAAGACTGGCAGAAGCTTCTGCGTGGTCTTAAAGTCATAGATTATTTATTATGCATAGAAATCACGAAATGAGATTCAGACAGAATGAGACCACTGTAATTTTAATGTAAAATTATATATATATTACGTATTTAGTATATAACTTATTTGATATTCAAAGGTAAAGCTGCAGTCTGTAACTTTTATGGTTAAAAAAAGAAACAAAAATCAGTTATTGAGCAAGTACATAACAGATCAGTGTTCAGAAGTCTCCTTACCTTACCCTGATTTACAACTGTAAGCTTATAATGATTTATAATTTAAGATATCAGGTAGGATTTCCTGGGAAGTGTCAGTTTGGCTTCATTTGACTTAACCTGCAAGTTTATGTTTCAGACAGAGATGGCAGTAGAGAGCCAAAGATTTTGAATTGCACCTTAAACTTGTTTACTTCATTGGCAGTCCAAAAAAATCTCCTAACCCAATTTGTCATTGTAATTCAAACTGTCCTGCTGTTGTAGACCGTGTCTGTTTTTGTGAAACAGTTCAATTCCAGTTGAATACAGCAGAAATCCAGTCGCTTTCATTTAAACTGTCCTTTAAAGAACAGTTACGCAGGATCTTTTCTTTCTGCATCCTGAAAAAATGATCTCTGACAGTCTCTTGATTTGCTTTTTACACAATTTTACCTCTCACCAGCTGAGTTACATTTCTCTTTTGCCTCTATCCAGTGTGATCACTGTGTTTTGAAGGCCTGAAAAGAGCAGATGATTCACGCTCTGTGATTCACGCTCTGCTCTCTCATCTCCATAACGTTGCCCACAGTGTAGCGTGTGACATCACAGAGGTCAATGGGGTACTGTCAATATGTCATTCTGATTTGACTCACATTTTGTTTGAGGTTTTCTGTGATTCAATATGTATAATTATTCTGAATAATTATATACTGAATAATTGTTAATAATTCAGAAGTTACAAACGTGTGCAATTCAATGTTTAATCACTGACAATAGATATACGTTATATCATATCTACAGTACAGTACTGTTATGTTGTTTTATCATTTTGCTGTTGTATTATTGAATCTATAGCCTGCAGTTCTCTGTTTTAATTGGTTTAGGCTTTGCTCTAGATCTCAGGTGCATATGTAGGTATTAGTGGCATCTTCTCCGTGGTGAAGACTCTCTTTGCAGGTGTAATCTTGGATCTATACAGTATGAAACCACAGTTCTCAGAATTGTAATGCATTACATTTCATTTCATTGTGTTATTTACACTGTTGAATGTGTGAGTTGATGCAGAGAGTAGTGACTGTTATTTGTACAGTATATAAGGAAAAGTCCTGCCTTACTTTTCTTCCTGCTGTGCTTACGCCAGTCTCTGTGTTTGCCATAAGTAAACTCAGAGCATCTCTGTTAGATTAGCTCAGCCTGGCTGATCTCTGTTCTTATCTAAAATATGATTGTGTATTGATTTTAGCTGAAAAAGTGTGTGTATAATGTATGTGTATATACACACACATACATACATACTTACATTGTTCAGTGAGTGTTGTAATCCATTTGGACTGTATTTACAAATATTAAATAAATATTTGCATAATATGTGTTGTTTGTTATTTATATATTCATTATTTGCATATAGCTGAAGAACATGCTGCTCATCTGCCACCAGGGGTCACCGTTTCCCCTTTTGTCCAGTTCATAAGCTGCTAAATATTTCTGTAAGTGGAGATGACAGGAAAGGTCGTTTGGTGTGAGGGGGGTGGACATTGTTTGGGGTGATTAGAAAAGTCATTTCCTTTAAGGAAGAGAAGAGCGGTGGCTGGAGGTCAGAGTGGATGGAAGGGGGTGAAAACAGCAGGCCAAGGTTGGAGCAGCCTGGCAGTCGTGAGTTAACATGAATCAGCCTCGCCCCAGCGTTACTCGGCCTGCTTTTACAGTCTCACAGACATGAAGAGATGCTGGGACAGAGCTTGTTCTAATGTGTGTCGTCACACTTGACTAAAGAGGTGGTGACACTGTGTTGTAAACACACAGACGTTGGGTATGTGAGAATTTCTTGTAAAGCTTTCCAAACTACAAGATACTCAATCACTTGGACATAGTTTCACTAAACTTAAGCTACTCTTGTATAAATGTAGTTACCTACTATCAAAATAAAGATACTACATCAAAGCTATTTAAATATTTTAATGCATAAACCTAATTTATTCCAAGCTGTAAGGGTTTTTGAATGAATTAACAAATTGGTCGACAGAAAACTTGCACAGATAATTCAACACTAATTAAAAAGAAATAGCAGCTATAAAAGGAATACATACATTACCGCACAAGGATTCTCAAATCAGTTTTTTTAAATTAACGTTACCAACACACCGATTTGCATCACTAACTTAGTAATTAACAGTGACATACAGAACAATACTGTAAATATGAGAGAGAGATAGAATTCGGTGGCGTCTGTATCTACAAGTCCCACCCTTCCTATACCACCTCCTCTCTTTCGCCCTCTCTCAAGTCCTCTAGAGGAACATTATATTTCTTGCCATGTTTTAGAATGCCTGGTACTCAGTGAGCACAGCAAAGACTTATATAAGCCCCCCCTTAGCTTACAATTTGCCATCTCTACCATCTCAGTCCCTCTTTCTCAACCCCTCCCGAACCAAGAAAGTCTGATGAATTCCATCACACAATTTGCCTTCTTAGCTCACCTCAGTAACGCATCACAGATGTTGGTATATTGTCACACATGAAGCTGCGTGTTAAAGGCTGAGCAGGTAAATTTGGAGGGGGGCAGGAGTGTGCTACAGCTCTATGCGGCATCAGTTACAGCTGTGGCAGTACAGGACGAGGGGAAAGCAGAAATGAAATACAGATTATGAATGAGAACTGAGAGATATATGAGGAGAGAATGTGGAATGGAGTGACACTGAATCAAAGATGGACTAAAAGGTAAAAGCTTAGACTGATGTGACATGACAGCAGGAGAACATGATGGTTTGAGACGATAAACTGAGGCTAGTGCAGCTGGCACTGAGGACAAGAGTTGCTATTTTAAAGACATTCACAGATCCGTGCGGTGCCTACCTGTGCAAAACTTGCCACCACAATGCTAGAGTGGTTTAAGCAGGTTGCTAGGTCATTGCTAGGGTGTTGTAAGCAGGTTTCTGAGTGGTTGCTTACTGAGTCTTTATTACTAAGCAAATCTATTGGATTTTTCTATCAGCCATCTTATTAAGTCTTATTGCACAGAACAATGAATTTTGTTGCCAGTCCTGTCAAAACTGGAGTTTTGAAAAAATAATATAAAACAGGATGCAGAATATTTTGAGCACCGTAATGCAAAAACACTGGTGCCTTCTCACACATTCGCTGTGTGTTGGAAGGTGGTGTTGGGTTAGCAGAGACCGTCCCTGTGTTTGAGAAGGATTGCATCTCTGTCGTAAATCTCCAGCTTTTGTAATTATCTCTGGGTCAGCCGGGTAGCACACCACAACACCATTCATCAGACCAGAACGAGAAGAAATCACGTGTGCTCTTTCTCAGGAGCGAATGCACACGATCAGCTAATAGCTCGAAGGCCTGATTTTTCCTGTGGAAATGCACTGTTCCTGGCCTGGCACGTCTGTGGAGTCACAGGTTGGAAATAAAAATGTGTGCCGCATGCCGCGTCCGTCCCTGCCAACATAACCAGCATGTATTATCACCTATAAGTTCAATCAACAGACGCGGTTCTGTTTACAAACACGCATACATAACCAGCAGAGTCTTGTGAGAATACATTATTTAGCAGGATCTCATACAACATCAAGCTCTCTGCTCTTCATAATCCACTCTTGCTCTTATAAGAGGTAATTAGCTTTATCTTCTGTGAGATGGATTCACTTTAGAAATGCCGTGTAAACATCAAGCTGTCCAGCTTTGCGCCCGCAGTGGGGATATTTTTATGGGAATGAATATTTAATGCGCTTCGTTGTTGCCTGATATTGCAACACCTTTTTAAAACCACTCACTTACCGCAAACATGCGATGATAGGTGAGACATTTGCCCCTGCTCTATATGATAAACGTCTCTTATCTCCTTTATATTAAAGCATGTATAAAAAGAATCAGAAAAACTTTGTCTGTTTCTCATTATTCTGTACTTTTGGTACAGCATCTCTCTTGCATAAAATAATTCTTAATGAGCTGTCAAAAATCTGCATCTTTCTGTCTTCTGTCACACATCATGTTGCAAGTTTTAGATATAGCAGGTAATGCGATGGTATATAATTATCACGTAATTATCTTTTCATTTTAAAGGCTTCCAGACTATGAAAGATCTGTGGACAGTGTTTGTTGGCTGTGTGGAGCATCAGCAATATCATGTTTTGCTTTTATCTAATGGAAGAAAATGAGGTTGTGTGTCTTAATTATTTTACTGCGGCAGTAAATTAATTATCCTCATTAATGAACACTTCCTGGGCATTACCCCAACCAAGACAGGGCCACCTGTACACACACTGATCTAAAATCAGTTTTCTCTGAACCGTGAATAATGTCTCATAGCATTCTGTCCTATTTGTGAGGCATTACAATAGATCAACAGGAGTTCTGCTGATGATTTTATGTTAATGTCAACCAAAGATAGCTACAGTTCAGCTAAATGTTTCATTGTCCTTCCTACATTCAATTTTGAGTAAGATGATAATGTATATTAATGTAGTTAGCATGTTAATCTATTTTTAAATAATCGTTATTTAATGTCGTAATTGAGCAACTCATACAGTATATAACAGCCTGTCTATTCACCAGGGCTCTTTGACCTGAAAAAGGTTAAAGAAAAAAAAGAATAATATATATCTGAGTAATATATGCATATGTTGATCAATACAGCAGGGGTATAAAATGATGGCAACTGTAACATCATTTGATTCCCACGTAAACCTGTTTGATTCCCATGTAACATACAATGAATACCTTATTTGCACTGTAAACTGCTTTTGTTTAAAGAAATCCATCAGATAAATGAATATATGCTTGATTAAAAAGCCAGTAACAGTATCACTCAGATTTGGTCTTTTCGACTCTTTCTGACAGATAAACCAGCTAACCAGGATAAAGTAACACTGATGAAAGAGCTGATCAGCTGTTTTGTTTGAGACAATAATGAAAGCCACAGCGATGAGGGGTTTATTACTTTTAATCAATTCAGCTAGCTACAAAATGTCAACCACTTCACAGAGTGACAGGATACAGAGGGAGTTTATTATTACATGCATTTGGGGACATCGATTTCACAGTTTAACCTATGTGTCATTCAGGTAAGGTATTTATTTGACTTATAATAACAACATCTTAGCGATTTGGTGTGCATAGCTCTAAGTACAGAAGCAACAAAAATCCTTTTTTTGTTATGGATTATTATTATTTTTTACCAATAACAAACCACACGGGGAAAGTAAACTAACAGAATACAGTCTTCTTATAAAAGTAAGGTCTCTCAGAAATATGCGTCTTTTCTTTACATTGCAAATGAGTATTTATTTATTTTCCAGAGCATCCAAAACCTATGATACAGTAAACAACCAGTCCCCACCCTTCTGGACCATTTCTACACCCAACTGCATATTCGTTTTAGAAAACAAGTCATTTTTGCAGAACCTCAGTGTGTCTCCTCATTGCCTCTTCAAAGTCACTGCATTATTTTACAACAAAAGGTCACAGTCTGTGACTATATATCGACTGAAACGGTGGCACTATTGCAATCTTGCAGTAATACGGAACGTTCGACTGTGTCTTTACACTGAGCATGCGTTTGTCGACTTTGCTACTGCCATGATATATTTTTTTGTCATCTTTTTGAAATGGATTTTATTTATAAGACGCTAAGATCTACACGTTGTCATGCATAACGCACAATTCACGTCACTTGAAATGCAATGTTGGACTACAGCTACAGAATCTAGTTGCACACTGTCTAAACATGTGTTGTTATGGTTGTCATGGGGAATATGAACCGAGGACACAGATTGCAAGTGCTTGTTGTATTAATATCATCTGCAAATTTTTTTTCCCATTCTTCATTTGTCATAACAACATCAAAATAAGGAGCATGACAGTAGCCGAGTGGCGAGTGGTGTGACACAGTTTTACCAAGACAATACTGAGATACTGAAAAAGAAAGACAGCATTCCTGTTTTTATATATGTATATATATATATATCCATATATATGTATATATATATGCATTTGTATATATATATATCCATCCCCCGGCAAAAATTTGATATATATATATATATACACACATATATGTATACACATACAAGGAAATATATGTATACATACGTATATGTATATAGGTTATAAAGAGAATAAAAACTTCACAACTGAGCAAGAGTCAGCACTATATACAACCTTTGGAACAAAAATCAAAAGGAGTTTAAGAAATCATTTGCGGACAATCATTAAAAAAGCTGACAGACGACACATAAGAACGACATTTACAATGAGGGCCAAATGATATGTGCATGGGTGCAACCCTAGAAGATAAATACCATGATAAGCGCATTGCCTTTATGACAAACAGGTCGGCTGGTTAAAGGAGGCGCATCGGGCGTTTAGCCACTGCCGAGCATCTTTGTGGCCCTCTGGTTGGCTTCATCAATCCTGGTCTTGTTGGAATCGGCCTGGTTGGGAGCACAGGAGGTTTGTTAAAGCACAGATTTACTCAGTATTATGAAGGTGAATTAGAGTTGCATTGATTATCTCCAGTGTTCTGAACTGTGGGAGATCATCCGTACCTTCTCCATGATCCTGTCAATCTGGCGGTTTTGGGTGTCAATCTCGTTGCCCATGTCGAGGGCCATGTGACGCAGGTTACCAATGATGCCGCCCACTTGCTCCAAGTTCTCGTCCATCTCATTTTCCCGGGCGTCATCTGTTACCCTGTGTTCAAAAACACAGTGGATTGAAGAGATCCATGTAAACGCACAATGGTTTTCTCAAGGTACAGCAGACGAAGCATGAAGTGGCAAAATCTGGTTATCTGTGCTTAATACATGGCCACTGGAATACTCAGTTTTATTTATATGGTGCTTTTCCAAATGTATTTTGTTTCAAAGCAGCTTTACGAAACATACTTAATTCTGATTGGTCAGTCCTGGTTATCTGTAAAATTATAACACTAAATTGTATATTTGACTGTTATCCATAATGCTATAATGCACTATAAAGTGAAGGCTTTAAGCTAATTTATATGTTATATATTAAACAATTAAACTCAAAATCAATATTTAATGTCCATATACTGCAATCTGTTGCAAACTCTGTTGCCATCTCTGTTTAAAACATAAAATGGCAGGTTACTTTATGTACTTTTCTTTATGTATGTTGAAGTCAAGGTAAACTGACATCTCCTGTGAAATATGAGCAACAGCTCAAATTATACATCATTATTATAAACTTACTGTTGTGAATCACAGTAAAAAAACTGATTTAAACACTGATCTGTTATGGGCTTGCTCAATAACTGATTTTTGTTCATTTTTAACCCCAAAAAGTTACAGATTGCAGCTCAAGAGAGAGTTTAAGTTTAAGAGCTTAAGCTTTAAGTATAGCCATTTAATAAGGACAATAACAATGAGCAAGTCATTTTTGCTAAATAACTCATACAAGAGCCCTCCACTTTGCATCTTAGACTGCCTTTATTTCCCATCGATGTCCAGCTGACTGTACATTATCTCTTACATTTTCTGCAAACAAACACCAGAGGATAATATACATTTGACCCTCTAAGCCTTTTATCCGAGAGTACACAGCTGTCTCTACCAGATTTATTTAACTTTCTGGCTTCGAAACAAAGCCTCTCTTTGCTTTGTCCAGCTCATCCACAGTGTTAAGAAATTCCAGGCCTCTCACCTGCGGATGAAGCCTCCGCTGATGGCCATCTGTTCGCGCTCATCCACCACGCGGGCGGGCTGGCTCGCCACCACTCCATCCTGGTTGTTTCCCCAGGCCTTGCTGGCTCCACTTTTCATTCTGCACAGAATTATGGGAAATCTGAGCGCTCGGGTAACCGGATGCGCACGTAACAGAAGCTGTGTGTCCACAGATCAACATTGAAACACACTCAAAAATGGATTACCAGGCAAGCATAACAGGGATGATTCATTCTCCTACAGGCTTTAATGGTCATGTTATATCTTGCAGACATATAACATACATGTATGTGCTTTATGCTGAGACACATACCTCTCTTAATGGGCTATAGTAAACAGAGGTGGCTGCTGTTTCCAAACAGAGAGAACTCAGAGGTGACTCTCTGCTGGATGGCTTGCCCTCTCTCTCCAAGCTCATGAGCTGCCCCCCACACCCCCACATGACAGATAACAAAGAACACAGGCTTTGGAGACAGACAACACAAAAGAACAGGACTGCCACATGAGCCAGACAGGTGTAAATAAGTTGAAAAGAAAAGACACTGGAGGAAGAAGACCCACATCCTATCTTGCCCTACCATTGGCCACCTCTCACCCTGCCCTGGTGTCTCTCCCTCTTATAAATGTTTCTTAAACCCTCCATAAGCCACTATAATAATATATTTGTTGCTATTGTTTTTCCTAATGTAACCCTTACATGCACCTCAGATTACGTTACTGAACACATTTTTGTTTATTTTGTTCTACAGCTAATTTTCTTGGCCTCATTAATAGGTTTCAGTTTTGTTTATCTAACAGTTTACAGCAAATTAGAAAAATTGCCAAAAAAAAGACATTTCCATATGGTGCTGGAATAGAACTGCAGGAATACATTTCCTGTGGGAATGTTTATAAATAGTCGCATCAATATTTACTGCATTTGTTTGTTTATTTATTCCAAAGTGTTTCTAGTTATAAAACTGTATTTGTGCTTAAATAAAACACAATTGTGGTTTATGTTTCATGTTTATTGGAAAATGTTATGATCTACAGAAAGGCTAAGAATAGGTGAGGATATATATATATATATATATATATATATATATATAAATTATATATATATATATATATATATATATATATATATATAAGTGAGTGAGGATAAATACAGTTTTAAAGAGCAATACTGTTGTGTGCTTAAAAAAGACTGATACTTTCAACAAAACATTTTTTTGTTTAACTAAATTCTGCTTTCAACTTAGGATTTGGGAATTGCACCCAAAGTTTTGTTTATTAATTTATTTAATTTAAATATCTTCCAGTACTGTTTTCAAAGCTTAATATCAAAAAAAATGAAAACAGAAATTATTCCACTGTTACAAAATGTACCATAAAGGATTAAGATCTACTGTCACGCAAGACAAGATAAAGGTAGATCAAATGACCTACGAGATGATCCGTTTCGATCACGCACAGAGCAGCAAATAAATGAAACTATTAGTTATTGCTAATTATAGACTCTCTTACATGGAAATGATCTAAAACATGCAATCTTATCAACTGTGTCAACAACCTAAGATTATTACTGTTTATTCTTGTAGATGTGGCAGTAGGTGAGTTACAGGGACGTCCAAAGCCTATTAAAATATCACAACTGCCACTGCAGACAATTCTGTGTCTTTCAGCCTAATATTCATTTCTAAGAGCAGGAAGAAGATCACACACTTCATTTATAGATTCGAAACTTAAATCTTTGATAGCTGAGCCTGTATGTGTTTTTCATCTGCTGTTATTCAAGCTGTGGGTTGCTGATATGGAATTTAGCTCTAATATTTCTTGATTCATCTAAACAGAGATGACCGAGCCTCCCACTCCAGTATTATTTATAGAGATGGACTAAGGCTTTGATTCCTCTCGGCTGTCTCCCCTCCTCTCTCTCTCTCTCTCTGAACATCTGAACATGAGCATGTTGAGCTTCATCTAATATGAAAGTTCACACTCAAACTAGCAAACCCTGCCTAAAATACTCCTAAAATACTGATGGTTAGAACGTTAAATATCATCTTTTCAGACTGTTAAATAACACATTTAAAAACCTAATTAAAAGAAATTAAAAACTGGAATTTTGTGTTTTTTACTGCACACCTATTATTTCTCAAGCCATCTATATGCTAGATAGATGGGCTTTAAAACTGACAAAATTCACCCTTATATACACTTAAAATTTACAAACGTCCAGGAAACCACAAGTACTGATGACTCATCCTGCACTAAACAGATTTTTATCCAATCAAATGTTCTCTAGAATGATAATGCTCCTCCCCCAATACCACCTGCATCCAACTAAATGGTTAATGCATATGACCTAACTAAAGTCCATTGTCCAGCTTTTAGAAACAAGGTTTTTGATATCTCACCCAAACCCACAGTTTCGATATGAAATGCAGGAAAACTTGTTAAAGATTTGATTTAAAATTCTACTTCCTAAGGAAGTGCACAGGTTTATTTCTGCCAGCGGCATCAGCTTGGGACTTTATGACAAGCTGTCATAAAAAACAAAACAGAACATCTCCACTGTCTCTTTTTCTGCCTGACCTAGATCTAGTCTGCTCCCCTTGGGTAACCAGCAAAAGCACTGGCTCTCTCCACTGTACTGCGGCTATACAAAGAACTCTGTGTACTGTTTTCTGCCAAACTATCCTTGCCAACATGAATACGGCTTAAAACCGATCATCTAAATGACGATTCGAAAGAGTCGGCCGTCAGCATTGTTGCTATGTTACTGTGCATTATTGTGTGACAGATTTTGCAGCATTGTGAATATCATCAGCAAAAGATGCATGGGCATGCATTTGGCATTCGGGGACATGCTGTTGCAGTCATACAGGTTGCATTGATGGATGTGCTTTCAAAGTTGCAAAAATAAAGTGTTGCAGCTGACGTGTGCATATTATTGCTGGACCGGGTATACTGTAGAAGATATTAAAAGAAGATTTTTTTATCCATAACTAATGTTGATGAGTTTAATAGATTCTATATTAGGTATTATCAGAAGATACTATTATTGGTGTTGCTGGTAAAAAATGTGTTGCATTTTTCATCATTACTATTGGGACTACCCAGCTAACAATTTTAGGCTGAAAAAATGTTTACCTAACATTTCCATTAAGTAACAAAAATGTGAAAAATGTTATTTTGAAATGTTTCTTTTTTTGTTGTATTAACGTTACTGCTTGGTTTTCAGAATGTTTTTCAAACATTTTTAATCTGTACTGTTGTAAAGACGTTCCACTAACAATTTAAGAATAATGTGTTTGATATATCATATATAATGTTAATTATATGTTCTACTAACGTTACTGCAGAAATGTTTTTGATAACTTTGAGAGAACTTTGAGGGAACTTTCAGAGAATGTAAGCCAACATTCTGAGAATGTTCCCTGTTAGCTGGGTACACTCAAGTGATTTGTTTGTTTATTTACAGCTCAACTTTGGCACATCCATGCAGTTTTAGTGGTTTGATTCCCGTTTATTAAGACCTTTCCCCTAAAGTAAGCCTTCTAATCTAAGCATGCGGTTTTGAGAAGGGCTATTATGGAAAGGCTGTAGGCTGGATCTTGGGTTGTGCAGCATGCCTTCACACATTTCATAGATTAACTGTCTATATCAAAGAACCCAGAATGAAGAGAACAGGGCTGCTGTACTTCTGTGAGCATGTGTGGCCATGCCGCCTCATGCTCACCGTCTCTCCTGACAGGGAATCAAGCTGTGCTGAGAATTATGGGCATTACAGGTTTGGGCCTGATGTATTTTGAATCTAAATTTGAAAACTAAATGAAAGTGCTCTGTTTTCAGTTACAAGTTATGTGTTCCTGCAGCTCAACTAATAACACATTGCATTAGCACCGCAAAGTTTGTGGGTTCGATTTCCAGGGAACACACATACTGATAAAGTGTATACCTTAAATTCAAGTTGCTTTGGATAGAAGCGTCTGCCAAATGCATAAATGTAAAGTTTATTTTTTTAACATATCTAATTTTAAAAAGTCAGAATTTCTTTATAATGCCAATTATACAAACAATTTTACATGTCAATAAATATCTGGAATAGATGGAAATTGGGCATCACAACTTCACAAGCAGCATTAACCTGCTCAGTATAAACAACATTTGGGTAACATTGCTTGTAACTGAAAAGAGAGTCATTTCATTAACATGTCTATTTTTTAGATCCATTGTACTTTTTTCAGATTCAAAATACTTGAGGCCTAAATTGCCTCCAGTAGCCACTCTGGGCACTTCAGGTGGGGGCTACAGGCTGTTATAAGGCCCCTCTGTATGATTTATTTTTAGTCAGGCAGGCAGGCAGGCAGCACCTACTTGTTACATGGACAGGAACAAAGACCACAGAATTTTCCTAGATCGTTCAAATTCTTTTCTGCATCCTTCATGTCCTTATTGATTTGGTCCATTCCCTCCTCGATACGCTCCAGTTGCTCTGATTAAACAACAAGTCATTTATCCCCCACAGAACGAGAGCAGGAAAACAAAGAGGACAAAGAAGAGAAGACAAAAACTTCAGACAGTCACTGTGACAAAAGGAAACCAAAAAAAAAAGGGAAAAAAACGGACGCCACCACATACGTATGGCCTTTCTGCCACATGGTCAGTACCTACTTGTTACATGGACATATGAAAAGGCCACAGCATTTCCCTAAATCTTTTAAATTTTTCTCAGCCTCCTTCATGTCTTGGTTGATATGGTTCATGCCATCTTCAACACGATCGAGTTGCTCTGGTCAGGACAAAGGGATGACAGCAGTGGAATGAATTTAATTGGCCCTTTTTTCAACAATATACGAGAAATGAGCACTGCTGAGCTGGATGTGATTTTCTATATGCATCTAGAGAGGATGCATGCATTAGAATGAACCTATAGATGCAAGAAAGCAAAGAGTCACAATATTAATATTCTGATATACAATGAGTATTTAAAGATATATTAAAGGGCTTGTTTGGTCAAAAAGTCTCTCATTCTTTACTCAGCGGGATGTCGTTTCAAACCTGTATGAACTTTCTTCCGTGAAACACAACAAGAGAAATTCAGAAGACCAATTAAACTTCATTGCTCATGATGTTCCATGCAGTTACAGTGAATGGAGACTAAAGCTTTTTAAAAAGCACAAAAACACTAAGTCATGAGAAGAGAACCCCAGCTAACATGTTTAGGTTGTAAAGAACTTTCCATTAAGTAACCAAAACACTAAAAATGCTGTTTTGAATGTTCAAAACGTTGTTGCAGTTTTTAAGAACGTTGTTGCAACTGTTTTATAAGATAAAAGAGTTTTTATTAAGTTCCAACTTACAATGTTTTTGTTTTTTAATCAGAATGACACTGCAAGAACATTTTATGACAACTATAAGAGAACTTTTACAGAACGTTAGCTAATGTTCTGAGAATGTTCCCTGTTAGCTGTGACAGTGTTTAAAAGTCACATGAACTGTCTTTTGAAGCTCCAAAGCCTCAGTTCCCTTTCATTGTAATTGCAAAGAAATGAACAATCAGTACAAATGGAACAATTTTTCAAAAATGTTTCATTTGTGTTCCATGGAAGAAAGTCGTATTTTTCAGAATGTGAGTAAATGAAGACAGAATTTGTATTTTTGGGTGAATTCTCTCTTTAACATTTCACACTGGATGAAGTCGCAGTGGACACTGAGCTGAAGGCATTTCTAACTTAAATTTCATCCCAGCGGTCAAAAGCAGACAGACACGGGGTCTCCCACAGGGGCCCCAAAGGAAGTTCAGAGTTCTGTCTCTTTAATTAGACCTTGGGGCCGAATTAAAAGCTGCCCTGATCTCTCTCAAGGCTTTGGGGCTGTAGTTGGCGGAGTGATTTGTTGGAGGCAGACTGTTTTTCTCCTCTGTACAATGGAAGAGGGTGTAGCTCGTGGTTTGTTTGGTGTGGTTAGGACATGATATGGCTGAAGTACTGAGTGACCTGCAGTGATGCAGTCTGGTGCTTGTCGTGCAGACAGGGCGTGTTTTTGATATTGTTTGGTGAAGGAGGTTTAGTGAAGATATCAGTGACAGGAAAAAGCAAGGCAAACTGGGAATGGTTTGAGAGAGAAAGAAGTCCAAAACATTTGTTAGTTTTGTTTAATCCCTGGCAGACACATTTTTACATTTTGCCCATGACAAATTCATCTAAGGGTTATTAATTTCCCAGCTAACAATTTTAGATTATAGGAAAGTTATAGGAACATTAGGAATTTCCCTATTTCCTGTTAACTTCCAAAAAGTGAAACATTTTGTTTTTACATTTAAATGTCCATTTTTTTAGATGTTGTATTAACGTTATTGTTTGGTTACAAGAATGTGATTCAAACATTTTCTTATTCTGTAAGGTTTAAAACGTTCCACTAACAACTCACGTTTTTAATATATGATATATAACGTTTAAAAAATACTAACGTTACTGCAAAAACATTTTTATTACCTTGTGTCATGTGATTGTATATATTCTCACCTAAAGCAAGAATTTAAACTTGTTAACTGAATCGTTGATAATGCTACAAGACTGAGCTCATAAAGAAAGCCCAGCTTAGTGTCACCTCTGGGTTGAGTTCGGTTTAAATAGCTTTAAGCAGCAGTTTGAGGGAATGGAGAAGAGAAATCTCATCTCCCTTATTATAAGACTAATTGCTGGCTGCAGAGGGCGGGGCTCTGCCACACAGGAGCCAATCAGAGAGCCTCTAAGAGGCTGATGCTTATAGCAAGGTCAATAGTTTGATTTTCTTAATGATGGTAAGCTAAATAAACTAATGTCGCAGCTAACAAGGAACATTCCCAGAATGTTGGCTAACATTCTCTCATAGTTATCTCAGAGTTCTCTCAGAGTTCTCTAAGTTATCAAAAAATGTTCTTGCAGTAACGTTAGAAGATTTTTTAATATATTTTTATGTAAGTTATATTTCATAAGTCACAAGCATTGTCCTTAAGTTGGTAGTGGAACATTTTAAAATGTTTCAAAACGTTACAGAATTTAAAAAGATTTAAACTAGAACTTTCAAAAGAATATTTTAACGTTTCTGTAATGTTAGGGAAACAATCTTACAACCTAAAATCTGGGGTGTGATTTTAATGTTGCAGCCTCTCTGGGGACATCTGATTTTTTTACAGATTAAAATGACACTGCTAGGCAATATCTGATTTCTTTAATATTTGTGTTCAGCCAGGGATTATACAGAAGAGTATTAGTGCAGTTCATGGGAAAGAGTGACTTTTGTCATTACCAGCTAAATCGATCGTTGCTACTTTTCATTTCTGGTTTCAAAGCCGGTCAAAAAGCGATGGCAGCTAGATTTTAAACCCATTAAATGAAAATATTTTAAATGTAGACATAAATTGTTGAGTTGTAGTGGCTGGTCCTGTTTCTTTGATAAAACAGTTTGATCGAAAGCATATGAAATTAGAAAGAAAAAAGTGTTAGAAAATAGGTGACAAGATTTTCTTCAGAGAAAGCAATGAAAAACCAAAACTTAATTGCATTTCACAAAAACAACGTTCACTGCTATGTGTGAATCAACTGAGTTAACTAAAGATCCATTTGTGATTGGTTGTATAATGGAGTAAAATGGTTGTATTTTGCAAAGTCTGACAGCAAAACCTGACAAATCTAATTTAAAAGACATTTTATTTCAATATCACACAATATCATATTCATCTAAAATACTTATTAAGAGTTAATGTGCCAAGACTGTAAGAATGAGTTTTGTTATTGTCTGAAAGACATCCGTACTCACCTCCTTGTTCATCCAGCATGACCAGAGTCCTGATTCCAGCATCTTTACTCTGGACGACACAAGCCGCAGTGAGGAGGGGCAGAAAAGAAGGGAAAACAAACGACAAGAAAACGAAGGTAAGACCAAGGCGAGAAAGACAAGGCTCATTCCAGAGCTACATTACAGAGAAAGGTTAAACAGTCAATGTGATGTTTTGTGAGTGATCCATCTAACTGTGATCCTTCTAACTGTAGCTTAAGAATTAGGCCAAAGAACTAGAGAACAGTATAAAACACCTGCTAAAAATATTCTGCTGATAAACAACAATAATGGGTACAAGAACAAATCCAGTTAGTTTGGCTGGAATAAAAGATATTAAGAGATGTTAAGAGAATGTTGGAGTAATACAACAAATCCAGTGTAATCTCATTGATGGTACAGTATTTAACCTAAATGGTCAATTTGTCTTCATTCTTCTCATTGAGGATATTTTGGGTCTATTAAAAAGTGATCAAATCATCTGGCCCTTTTTTAATAGCTTAAGTAAGTTACATGTACATAAATATGACACCTTCTGCTCCTCAGTTAAACTGATTAGGAGACATTTGACTAAAGGCCAATACAGACGTGCTCAGAGATTCCAGTTCATTTTATGCCATGTGTCCCTGTCATATTCTCTATTTATGATGGCCTGCAAAGGTCTGCTCGCTCACCGACTAGCTGATCATACATCATGTAAATTTGCTTAAAGGTAGAGCAGGCATAAAATCCCTCCCACCCAATTTCCAAAGCCACGCCCCTTCCAACACATGAACACATACATTGTTTTACAGCCAAGTAGGATGTCCCATTATTGGATTTGGACCGAATGCAATGATTGGACGAACCTTTTATGGTCCTGCACCTTCTACAGAAGATCACTACACAGCTTACAAAATATGACCAGTCAGGAAAATGCACTGTGCTGTGTTTTTGGAAACAACGGGCAGCTGTGACATTTTTAAAAAAGTGCAGCTTCAGCACTTGGAAGCAGAAGAAAATATTGATATCTGGGATTATTGGAGGCTCTGCGGTGCATAAATCAACAGGAAGTGAAACAGCACCCCCCTTTCTGGATGGGATCACAGAGGACCCTAAATGGATCCTTGGGGATTAATTTGTCTGTGCCGTAAACCACAGAATTTCAACACAGCAATAAAAGCCTGGAACAAACTTGATGGTTCTACTGGTATAAATAATGAATGTGAATTACCTCCCTTTTGGCCCAATGCAAGAATACTGCTGATCATCAATATGAGCAGACATGTCTACAGCCTTTGATTATAACTCAAACATATACAGAGCTGCTGGCATCTAAGTAGAGTCTTAAACCTGTGCAGTCAACAGAACATGATCAATATGCTAGAGATTCTTCTGATCGGTTTTATTACTGACTCTTCAGGTGCTTATTTGTCAGCTCAGAGGTGATTTATCACATCTGCCTGTAATGGACAGGATTATCACATTAGGACCTGAAGATGCTGCTGAGACTTCATCACAGCTCCCTTAAGATACACATCTTTATTCCTTTTTCTCTTTCTCTATAACCTTCAACCCATTCTAGCTTAGATTAGTAAAGCCCAGCTTGTGCTGTGCCATCACAGAACAAAATACACAGTAAGACATTCACAGTAAGACAAGATAGGACAATTGGATTAATATCATCATCTGTTTCTATTTTATGTTCTTCTAACGTTTCTCAGTTTATTAAGTTATTTTTTATTTCATTTATGGATAATTCTTTAATTAAGGAAACTTTTCTGTCTAGGATGATTCCTAAAATACACAAACAATTCATGTTAAAAGGACAGATTATAAGCACTTTAAACTTTATATTGCTTATCTGGAATTGCTTTTTAAATTAAAGATTCACAATTCAATTTTTTGCAGTTAAAATGGACCTTAATTGAAGAATCATGCTTAAGTTTTATAAATACTCTTAATGTTTTTGAGCTTATACACCATATCACTCCACTTACTATCTAAACTAGATTTCGATACTGCTTGATTAGTAAGTTTATTTTTTGTCTGTTTCCTCCTAGTTGATTCGTTTGGATTACACTAAGTCATATATTAACCAGTAATGATGTCTTTCTCACCTCTTCCACCAGCTGCAGCATACGGCGGGTGCTCTCCAGAGACTGTGGGGAGAAGACAGACATGTTACAAACAGAATTCAGCAGGAACAGACACACATAAAAGCTGTGATGTGTGGGAGGATTTTGAACACATATTCCAATCACTAAACAATCAATAAATGACTTACCAAACCTTTCAACCCTCTACAAAATATTTACAGGAAAATATGTTTGTTCTTTGCATACAACAACGCTTTTTGTTTAACCACATAGATTTTTATTTGACTAAAAAACAATAAAGAAGCTGCTCAATTAAGAAAATGTTTTTTTGCAGTGATGATTAAACTATTTTTTTTCTAATTTTGTGTCAGCACTTTTGAGTAAACCATTTAGATTTTTTTTAAATGCATAAACAGCATATGTGCCATAACATCCCCTCTCTGTTCTCTGGTCAGTGATCTGAGACAGATTGCTTATTTCTTGGGGACCACATCATTCCAGTCATAAACATCAGTCTTCTTCCTCCGTTCCATCTCCTCCATCTTCTCCAGCACCTCCAGCACCTCCACACCACCCCATCCCCGTCTCCCTCAGAGCTAAAGAGCCCAAATCGATGCCCTTCAAAAACAAACCGTGTAAGCTCATTTTCTCCTTTTCCTAACTAAACTTTAGGAAAACGGCACACATTTTGTCATTGTGCAATTTATAATAGAGTGAATGTACAGCATTTTGTACATGGACTGAATGTCTGAATACGATTAATTCAGATTTTTTGGTGGATCAAAAGCCGGGGGTTATTTTTGCGGCGTGAAGTGCTGTTTGTGTTTTTATATTCTGCTCCGCTGTGAGAATCATAGTGAGAGGCAGCGGTGAGGAACTGAATTGGACTGGAAACACACCCAAGTGGCACCGCCAGCTCTAACACACACACACAGCGAATGCTGCAGAGTTACGTAAGGCTGAGAGCAGGTGAAACCTCCCACCACATGACACACACACACACAGACCCGCACATTACAGTCCCAGCTCACAGACCGGGCTGTAAAATTGTATGCTGGATACCATGATGGGATATTTGAATGCTGCTGCACCTCTAACTAGCTTAACCAGGAAGACTTATTTGGTCAAACAGCTTCACCAGTAAGACATGCTAACTGATCAGCAAAATTTTGTTAATAAATATATAGCTATTTTAAAGCTATATAGCCAGGTATACCACCACTCAATATTAAATATTTAATTAGATGAAATATGCAGTAAGTACTTTTGTCTGTATGATTGATAATGAAGGTGTTTACTGTTTGTCAATGTAGACTAAAGAAAGGAAGGCAATGTCCTCACCTCATCAGCCAGCTGGTCTGCACGTTGCTGCATGTCCGACAGCTCATTGCGCATGTCTGCATCATCTGCCATGGCTGCTGGGTGTGTGGGGTGGAGCTGGTCTCCAACTGGGAAGAGTGAATCTTACTGAAAGTCTGGGGGAAGCTGAAAGAAACAGACATGGGGAAGAAAATCAAAACATGTAATAACGGAGTTTTGCTATGCTGAGTCCGTCAGAAGGTTCATACAAACAGAGAAATTTTGACAGCACCACAGAGCCACAGTTTCACACTTCTCAGCAAAACTATCCCACCAATGGTTTATAGTTACTCAGTATATTAAGCTGGGATAAGAGAGAGTTTTTTTTAATTCTTGATTTCATAAGGATTTAATGACAATCTGTGCCAGATAACCAGATTTAAGAAAAGAAAATTCCCAAAGTCCTAAACAATCCTCTGCCATTCTGTAATCCAGAAGCTCCAGAGCATCAGCCACAGACATTATGGCACTTCAGAGGCCAATGCATTTCATTTCATTCAGGCTAATTAAATGTCTTGAGAAGGACAGTAGAACATTCCCTGTTCTCCAGGAAAACATTGCCTCCTCATACCCAGTTAACAATTTTAGGTTGTGAGAACATTTCCCTAACGTTTCCGTAAGTAACAAAAACGTTTAAAATATTATTTTGAAAGTTAATATTTACTAATATAATACTAGGAACATTCAAAATGTCCAGTTGTATTAATGTTATTGCTTGGTTACAAGAATGCTATTTAAATGTTTTAAATTCTATAACGTTTTCAAAACGTTCCACCAAGAACTTAAGGATAACATTTTGATATGATATATAATGTTACAAAAGTTCTCCTAGCGTTACTGAAAGAACATTTTAATAACATTAAGAGAACTTTTGGAGAACATTACCCAATGTTTTGGGAACATTGTTAGCTGGGGTGGTGGTGGCTGCTGTGTTTAGCTGATTAAATTCTTCCCTGAGGTTCTGGGTGTACCAGGAGAAATGACTCCCTCTTCTGTCAGGGAAACAATGAGGCTGACAGACATATTCCTGAAAAGATCGGTTTGACAGCTAGCAAGATATCCACGGAGGACTAGAGGAGCAGCTTAGTGAATAATTGCGAGTGTGTGTTGAACTGCAAAATATCTCCTTACACTGAGTCCTAACCAGGCGCGATGTGACAAGTTTCCAGAGATGAGCAATTTGTCGGTCCACAGCGAAAGCGAAACTTCTTTGCCAAGTGACAGTCACGGCCAATCAGAAGATCTTCCAAGTTGAATGTAGAGTTATGAGGAGCTGAATTTTAAACCAATGGGATTTTATGATGGGCGTGGCTAAACCAGCAAAACCAAATGATTGGGATGCAGTTGCTGCTCCTTAGGACGAAACCTCATTTATATTGGAGAGACAGCTTATTTTGCTTCGCTTTACTGCGCAGTGTCTGGTTAAGGTTTAGTGTGGAGCTTCATGAATTGCAAGCAGGTATTAAAGCTGGTATTAAAGAGCAATACTGCCTCCATTAATTGCATAGTTGTACTCAAGCAATTAAATTTTACATGCCTGTCTGACCTTTTACAGTACAATGCTCCAGAGACTGTAAGAGCAGCAACATCACACTTCTATCTCCATCACTGAAATGAATGTCAACTGCCATCTGATGAAAGATCAGGGAGCACCAATCTAGAACTGACTGACCCACCCAGCTGACAATTATAGGTTGTAAGAACGTTTTCCTGACATTTCCATTAAGTAACAAAAACAAATGTTCTAGGAACATTTTAAACTTATAAGAACATTATTCAAACGTCATTCATTATTTTTAAATGTTCCACTAACACCTTAATAACATTTTTGATATATGATATGTTACAAAATATTCTACTAATGTTATTGCAAGATCGTTTTCCAACAACTTTGAGAGAACTTTAAATAATGCTAGCCAATGTTCTGAATACGTTCTCTGCAGGCCATTGCCCAGAAAGTGTACTGATGCAAGTTCCCTTTGGATGACCGAGGACAACATGTATTTTGATGAATTTGCAGCATGATGCCATATGCCACAGTGCCCAGTCTGGTGTCAATGAGTCAAACGAATATAGAAAGAGCTCGTGTCCTCACTTGACCTCTGATGAATGAGCTCATTCACATTCTGATGTGTACAACAAAAATACCAGATCAAGTATTCTTGAAAAAAATGTCACATGAAACACCAAAGCAATATTGGAGAGTAGACTTAAACAGACTAGTGAAACCTCTGGAATCATGTTGATTGTTCATTTGCTCTTGTTTTTTCCACGCTGTTCCTGACTGATGATAACAAATATTAATCTCAGACAGAATCTTGTTTGGAGTGCTTTGGAAACGCTGAGATCCACTAGAATGATCTATTTTGAAAATCTAAAAAAGGAAAGGTTCTGTGAGGGTTAGGTTTAGGGGATAAATAGTTTGTACAGTATAAAAACCATTTTGTCTATAGAATGTTCCCATAAAACTTGAAAAACTGTGTGTGTGTGTGTGTGTGTGTGTCTCATCCTGCTGGCTGCCATTTTGTTTTCTCTCTTCAAACGCACAGCCTCTTCACTGCAGCACTTCACTGTTATCACACCAAACTGATCTTCTTCCAAACTTGTATAAAAGCTTAAATTCTAAATTTATATCTGCTGGTCCCTCTTTTTCTCTCTTTCATGCTTCACTAACCGTTTGCTTCACCTTCTGTCCTCTGAAACAGGATGAACTTATCATGCGTGACCCTTAAATCTCAGGGCAACCGATGTGTTTTATGAGATTACCTTTAAAATCGGTTTATGGTATTTCCTGTCTGCCGTGTTATTTATTTTACAACAAATCGACTCCAGTACAGAGAGTTATCAGACTAGACAATTTTTATAATCAGAAATTCTGAGAGAATTATTTCTTGCAAATACAAGGACAGAAAAAGGAGGATGACAAAGTTGCTCAACCATATGTGATATATTTGTTACCCTTATGTTTGTAATTTGATGGACAGCTGTCACAAATCACAGAATTAACTCTAACCGAACAGCATACCCCACAACAAACTACTAATTATAATTTTAGCAGCCTAACAGTAGTCAGTGAGATTAGTTAAACTAGGGTGTATTCTAGTTTGGTTTTAGAGTAAATTTTTATCTGTTCATGTTAAATATTGTTTTTCATTCTGATAAAAAACCCACATTGTTTTTATGGCAGAAAGCTTGATTGTAGTTTAAATGTATTGTAGTTTAACAGCAAACTACCATTTGCATCTTGTTAATCTGGTTTATTAATTTTACTCATGTAGAGTGATCAGCAACAACTATTATGAAAAGAACACGCAAAACGGTACCAGCGAGTTACACAACAAGGTAACGGGAGAATAAATCTGTCAGCATTTTCAGTTACATTTAGCTGAACACATACAAAATCTAAACTGCAGCAGGTGATGCATAATTCAGGAAGCTATCAGAGGTCCTGGAGATCATTAGTGCTTCCATTTGTCTCCAGCCATACTTGCCTCTGATTGAAAGCTGTGGAGTAATGGATGTAGCTTATTATTCAAAAGCCAATACAGCCATATAAGGACAGACCTGAGCAATGCCGCCCCACACCCCTAACGAGAAATCGCTTCTTCTGATTGGAGGATTCCAGAGCTCTTTAACGTGTCTCATTTAACCCCTCACTGCCCGTGCTCCTTATACAAATCATCTATAATGTACATAAATAGACAGATTAAGCAGATACATGCAAACCCTGAGGAAAATTGGTTTGATAAAAAAACACTCCGCTGCATTACAATCTAGTTCAAATTTGATTAAACAGGATTATGAATTCTCCACCAGTAGCCCGAGGAGGTGAGTCTCCCCAGCCGGTTCCTCCCAAGGTTTCCTTTCCCATCTAAACATCTAAGATAGCTTCTCTTTGCCACTGTTGCCTTTGGCTTTCTCACTAGGGGAATCTGAAAAGCTGCTTTGGAATTGTGAAAAGCGCTACATAACTAAACTAAACTGATTGTTAATTAAACACTATTGCACTGAAGGTCCATTTTTGGAATATTTGGGAAATTATTTCACATTATAATACATTCTTATTCTTTTTAACAATAGTAGAACATTTTTTAACATGCATTTAAGGTGAAAATTTCCCTAATTTATAGAAGCAGAGAGGGCTATGCCATTAATGTTCTCTCGAACAAAACAACATAAAACATTCACGTAATGATGTGTAATGATCATTACTGAACGAATCTACATTGTGCATTCCAGCACGCACGTGACTGCATGCGTAATATTCCCCCTCGCAGGTTCTGCAGTTTTCTCTTGCTGTACACACCCGCGCTACACACTCATGTTGCTGCGCCATAAACCAGATCGACTGCAGCAGCCTTAGAGCCTCATCTGTAGCCTTTACATTGAGCTGAAGGGTCTTAAGATTTAGTGGGGATGCAAAAGCAGGTGCAATTGATCTGAGACCATTTTGCAAGCCCATTTGTGTTCAGCTCACAACAGCAGCGGGTTCTGCTGCAGAGAGCCCTCCCTCCTTACTGCCCGTAAACCTTAAAGTCAGTGTCTTTCTCCTGGGGAACCCCTCAGGATGGATTTATGAACAACACGCCATTTAAGCAGACACTGCGTTTCCTGCCCGACACCCCTTTCCACCTGCCTGCACATCTGGTTCATGGATAATGGAGATGTAGCAGGTGAGGAACCTGACATGACCGGGATTCAGTGGAATGTGGGGTCGGGGTTTATGGTGGGGGGGGGTTATGTTGTCTGTTTGAGATTTAGAGTGTTTGACCTTCATGTTTTTTATAGCCAAATTTGTAGGGTTGTAATGTCTTCAAGTACGAGTACAGCATCATTTTTTATTTTGTAGACGCAGGGGCGTCCTCACCCCCTAAAATGAGAGCACATCAAACGTCCTCACATGCCTGTTTTCAAGCCAGTGTAATATCGTGTCACTGTGATATTATTTCCTTCCTTTTATGATTCCATCACTGCATTTACATAATAGTCACCAGACGCTGCAGCCGACAGATTGCATCACATGCGAATTGGGTGGCATCAAAGTTAATATACGACAATCTCATAAACTGCACCAATGGTTATGGGGTTGTATAAGATGACATTTGTTTTGTTGATCAGGCAGGAAGGGCTGTGTGTGTGAGGGATGCATGTCAAATTAAAAAAATGAAAGAATTATACATGAATGATAATATTAGCAGATGTAACATTTTTGAGGCATCATAAACAACAGACATTAAAAAGCAATTAGGAAGCCCAGAATCCAGGAAACACTCAAAGCTTTTGCTCTACAGAAACACAAGACTAATACATTTATTTACTTAATCATTTCCTAGAAGTAGATTTGCTTAAGGGAGTTTCATTAAATATACACTCATGTTTGAAAGCAGTGTTAAGCGCTGGTTTAATCTGTTTTATATAGAATTTCATTACTCCTCTTCTTTAGGTAACATTCAAGTAGACTGAGATTATAATACAAAACTTCATCTTGAATAAATAATGAATATGGGGGCTTTTTAAATAGCTGACAGGCATGGAGGAAAAAATAAGAATATATGAACTATAATCCATTTATCTTTGACCAACCTATTGAATTAGTTAAATGAGCCCATGTGTGCATTGTTATCAAAGCACTATTTCTCAATCTCAGACATGGGTCTACAGTCAAACAACGAGGAGATACGCAAACATGCAGCAAAGCTAATATTGAACAGGAGTGTCTGAGCAGCGTTTACTATAGCATTCTACTCGATACTGAAACATGAGTCCAGTTTAATGGAATCAGATTGAGTGATCTTTACACATACTGAAATCTGAGTACAGATGATTCATCTGCGATGATCTCATCTGTTCAACAACTCATACACTGAAAACTTTCATAGATGAACTCTCTGTACTGTGAGTCTAAAATGGCTTCAGACTGCAGCACTGAGCGAACGAGCAGATGCTGTAACATTTGTCCAAATTGCTCACCATAACAGCATGCGAAAGCAGGCGGAGTCATAAAATGTCCAAGTCCATCTGATAGGGTACAAATGTTAAGACATCTACCAAAGAGAAATGACACGGGCAAGAGGACAGTCACAATGATGGTGCAGATTAACCAGCTAACTCACCCACTGAAGACTAGATTACAGGTAGTGTTTTACTGCAGAGCAGGTGTACTTTAGACAAGTGTGTGACCCATGACTACACTGTCATTCTCATGCATTTGTCCACATTGTAACAAACCAGTTTCCTTTGGGTCAGTTATAGTTGGTTAAAGGTTAGGCTTACAATAAATTCTAAACCAAATGTCAAATACAACACAATAGACATTACATAACTTCCTCCAGTATCATGTGCCAAAAAGTGTTACATTGGATAACTCATTATTCGTCACCACCTAGCTAGTCTTTCTTTATTTAATACATTTAAGACTTCTCTAAATGTCAAAATGACTGTTCACAGAGTGAGGACAATATTACGCATTTCAAATTACTTATTTGTGCTCAATTGTGATAGTTCTCCCACCTTCAGAAACCTCCAGCAGAATCAATACATGCAGATGATGGAGGGGAAACCCACATGTGTGGGCAGACCCTACAGGCTGAGATGTTTGGTATGAGGGGGCTTCTTCTGCAGTCATTATGCATCATACACGCTAATTCTTCAGGGTGTTTTGTCTTTTCTCCTCTCATCTCCTCCCCAGCTGCCCTCCTCTGATGTTTCTTATCTGAGATTTTTCTTCTCTGCCAACATTATCCCCTGTTCCTCTAACAATTCTTTAACGCTTTTCATCCACAGCTATTACCATGGACCTTCAGATCCTATCTTAAGATCTCACAATGCATTTGTCTGTATTTTCGATCTCAGAGTATTCAACAATACATTTGTGACGCTCTGCTGCAGAGATATCCGGTAGCCATTTTGTACTCGGGCCGATGTTTTTGTGTGCATGCTACAGTTTTATGGCCTGATTTATTGGTCCCACAGGCCTAGCTACCCTTCTTCATCTGGAGAATCGCTAATCAATTCTTATTTTTAAAAACTGCTGGTGTTTATTCTCTGCCTGTGATGTTTAGTCTACAATTTTAAGTTAAAAGGTGATATGCACAGTAATTAGAAAATGAAATCAAGGACTTTATGGTGATTGGTATACATGTAACTTAAATTACCATGGCAATTACCAGCAACATGTTAAATGGTCACTAAGCTTTTATTATTCCTGCTCTGTTATATTCACGCATCACAATATTTCATTAAAGTTATTGAATTCCAATTATGATGTGGATGATTTATCAAGACCGCAGCACTTCAATGCCTTAGTGTCAACATTTGATTAAATCATTTCCCTTAAACATATTAATTGGTTTCAGGGAGTTAATTGAGAGAATTACTCCTGAATGGACTCAGCCATATTTCCAATACTAGGTTTTATGGATCAATTCAACCTGTTTTGTTAAATCCGAAGCAAATTTGATCAAGCCTCGAATGATTTACTTCACAAAAATGAGCACTTATTGTGTTGGTCACTGGATCTTGTTGCTGAAGCCTTGCGACACTGTAAGATGGCAATTATACAGCTACGACCGTCGATAAATCGAGATAAATCGAGATAAATCGACGTTTGGGACGATATAGTGAGTCACCGCTTATTCTGGGCACATCCAGCCGCCCTGCAGTCAAGCTACAATAAGCCGCATTAAACCATCAGACTCGACAGTCGTGCCAAAACCGTGCCAAACTGTCTCCCACACCCGCCGCAAGACGAGCAGCTCTTACCCAGAGAAACCGCGTCCAGCTGGGGCAATCTGAACGCACTTGTCTCGTTGCATTAAGCTACATTAATGCATGTGCCTATAAGTGATCTCAATAAACATATGCGTATTGATCGTCATTCCCAACGATGGATGCAAAGATTAAAAATACGCACATTGAAGAGAGGAGAGAGCTCCTCCGCAGTGCCCTGACGTGCCCAAGTGGCTCTGCGCTATTTTTAAACGGGATGATTAGATCATATTTGGGTTGTAATGCGGGCAGTTTACGTGCACAATAATGCCATTGTGTAACACTTGAAGATACAATCAAAGGAGAAAAACATGGATGGGGTTTGGGATCAACCCTGGACCTGCATGATACGTGAGCCCAAAGGATCACCTCCAGGCTGGGCATCTCCAGCATCCGCCCCCGCCCATCGTCCGCCAACAGGAAGACGCGCACTTGTAATTACCGCTCACACATGCGGCAAGTTTGGGAATATTTGGGAATATTTGGGAATATTAGACTGCGGACAATGAATGCGTCCATTATACATTTAGTTAGTTTGTCCTCCAGCCGTTTCTTCCTCCGCAGCACATCGATTACGCCGATACTCTGTCGCAGTTCACCGGATCGACCTCCCCTGCTCGGTCGCCGATCGGTTTTACTTTCGATGCATCGTCGGTAAGCTCGATCATACTCTCACATGCATACGGGCACCGATAGAAAGCGGCACCAAAACGAAACCCTTGCGCATCAGTTTCCCGCATCATTACCGTGATGAACGACCCGCATCAACAAACCTCGAACAACTGCTCCAATGAAGCAATCTTTACATAAGTTAAAGAAATGCAAACTTTACCCGCCACACCACGCTGGTTTATCCGCAGTAGCCGGATGCGAACCGAGGACGCAGCGGTCGCTGTCCGCGGTGCTGAAACGCGCCCGCGTCCACCCGTGCACCCGCGCATTAACAACACAGAGTCGTCTCTAATACCTCCAAATCCTCTAAATAAGCCATAAAAATGACTTCCCTCCGTTAAATGAATGAAGGAAACAAACAAACGTGTGGTTACCGATGCGCTGCATTAGAGATCATCACTCACTGTTGCGCTCGGTCGACGCCTGCGCTGCGACTAAAAGTCAAACCAGGTTTCGGTCGAAAGCGTTTAAAAATCGTCCGTGTTATTTCACAGTCCCGTTGTTTATACGAAGCTTACCCGATCCGGTACTCGGTGGGCGACGGTCGGTGATGAGGCGGGTGTGTCGGTGAATTTCAGCAGCGAGGCACCATCGACCCTCTTCTCCGCGGACTGAGCCGAGCTGGTCTGACGCTTCTCCGGTTCTTCTTCAATGAAGAGCGGCACTGCCCTCCACAAAGATGGCGTCCGTTTTGACGTCACCCCCGTTTAATAGACTTCTGGCCCGGATAACTCAACACATGCATCGTCTGGAAACAGCTTGGCGAAGAGTAAACTTGCGCAGTCTCATTCATCTGATCGATTCGGGCCTCAGTGGAAGAAAACGACAACATCTGCTTACCTTTAGCTTGTCTGAGGTCGCAGGGTTGTGATGAGAAGAAACCTGAGTCTTGTAATGCTTCTTAAGACGTCTGACATTTCCTCTTTCAGCCTGCATCATTTATGAGAAAAAGTTTTGATCTGCATGATTTATTGTTTTAGTGGACGTGTCTGAACTGATGTCCTGCGGACAGTTGTGTGTTATTGTTATGTTTGGTGTTTGCTGTATTGTATTGTACGGTATTGTGTGGTGTTGATGACAGTGTCCAATTTTCAAACAAAAAAATTGACAATACCAGTGAAGTGAAAGATTGGCTGAATACGTTAAGCAGTTAGCTGAAATTATAGTATTACACGATTGCATAAAGATACAGATAGAGGATCTCAGTAATCTCTCAGTCACTTCAGACAGCGACACAGAACGAGATTAAACATGAAGCCCATGTCTAACATTTTTGCAGTAGACTGAATGACTCTTGTTATATCAGGGAGTCATGTAACAAAAGCTCAACATGTTCAGTAAGGAAACCCCTCTGGAGCACACTGCAAAACCAACAGGACAAAACACCAACACCATGACACGCTAAACGAAAGAATTACTTACATCTCAAAGCAGGTTCTCAGGTTGCTTACTGTCAGGTTGCTTATACTTTTCTTCATTCATAAAAAAAAAATCGATGTTACTGTTTATATAATCATGCAGCATTACTGCATTTCCCATGAGATTGTAAGATCAAGAAAAGATTTGCATGCACAGTTTAACCTCACATTTTACTCTAACTGTATGCAGTATACATACTAACTAACTACTAACTGTATTCTTGCAAAACAACTGCAATTTTCTAAACAATATAGCTTTCGAAACATCCATATTTTTCCCAGCATCTCGTGTAATCTGCGATAAGAAATTGGGTTAGTTAAGAATGAGAAGAATATTGTCATTATTATTATTTATAAATGTCCCAAACATAAATGCATCAAATTTGTAATTGATGATATACTTCAGGCATATAACTTCACATATTAAATACATATTAACTTTAAACACATATGCAGGTTCTAAACCCAAAGCCAGAAATATGACATCATCAAATCCCATCATCATGTTTACAGTGCATTTGTTAATCTTGAAATGTTAACCTAACAAAGCTGATAAAGTTGCCTGTCTTTTATATAATGGTGAGATTAAAGCGAATCTTTAAAAGAATCCCACACAAACTTGGAAGCCTTTGAAGTGTTTTTTTTAGGCTGTAGCATTTGACTTGCTGCTGTTTCGCACCTCCAGAACAGAGGAAGCGGCTTTAGAGAGAATTAGCAGTTGCATTATCAGCTCTCTTTGTGACTAGACCTTGCTCTCTGACACGTCACTCACAGACTAATTTCCCCTTAATTAAACCAGAGAGAGACAGAGAACAGAGTGAGAGAGAGACAGAGAGAGGGGAAAAAAGAGAGAGGGAAACTGGGCGGGGGGTGCTGACAGAGATAAGGAGACAGAAAAGTTTGGGCGGGAGTGGGTGGGTGTGGAAGAGAATGAGAGAGGGAGATGGAGGGAGAACAGGACTGAGAGAGGAAGAAAGTGAGAGAGGGGAGTGGATGAGGACGGAGGTGTTGTGAGGGAGGGGGGAGTGTGATTCTGCAATGCATTCAACCAGTGACTCAGCAGTCTCCTAAAAACACGTTTTTGCTCCGCTGCTACACAGGAATCTGTATACCGGGTTCAAAAAATGACTCGGGGGAATATGAGAATCTTAGAATCAATCCAAACAACTGCAGTTATTAGATATGCATTGAATCTTTTGCTTTCAGAAAATCCCTTCTTTGTTATTCATAGTCAGACAGCTTTGGTTTACAAAACACACTGTAGTACACTGGCCCTTAATGGCTGCTTACCAAATACATAAATAAATGCATATGAAATGTTGGTTTGAGTTATGAGATGAATTAATTACATAAAAAGACAGAATCCATTGAGTGCAATGAAGGAAACTGACTGCACACAACAACAGTCAATTATATAGTTTAGTGGTCAGTGCACACAAATATTAGACAGCAGAATGACCAATCAGAATCGGGTATTCCAGAGAGCCATGTAATACTATAACATATACTATGTGGCAGCTTCAGTTTCAACTACAGTGCTGTCATGTTGTTATTCACAGAGGTCCATTTACACCGCAAAAAGCCCACAATCTTGATAATACGAGAAAGTGATATTCAGTCTGATAATTGATGAGTGGCAAGATCTGCGACGAGTGGCAACGTTGGTAAGTGTGTCAGTGAGGTTTTTGAATGGCCTGGTGCAAATAAATGTCAGAGAAAATATTGACCTGTATTGATCGAAGCTTCTACCGAACTACATTACACGGAACTGTAGTTTCATATATTCATACACAAGCAAAAACATACAGGCCATTACAAAATGCATTAAAAATATAAAAGATTCAATTAAATTATGTTTATTATTGTTTGGATAATTACCAAATTGCACATGCAGAGACCACCATCAGAGCACCGGTGTACACTTACAGATAATGAAATGCTGCTTCAGTAATTTTGTTTCTGAGTTTTATGAGGGCAGGAGAGGGTGAGATCCCCAGAGCACAGATGCATCATGCAGCAGGACAGAGGCCAAAGGTTAATTACAACCTAAATTGATTTGATCCAAAGTCAAGCCACATATATGCATTTACCCAGCTTACAATTTGAGCCTGTAAGAATGTTTCCCTAACATTTCCACTAACAAAAACGTTATGCTGTATGTTATTAAAATGTTATTTTAAATGTTCTAGGAATGTTCAAAATGTCCAGTTTTTAAGATGTGTATTAACATTACTGCTTGGTTATAAGGACGATAGTCAAACATTTTTTATTTCTGTAATGTTTTTGAATAACATTCCACTAACACTTTAAGAATAATGTGATATGATAAATAATGTTAAAAAAATTCCACTAACGTTACTGCAAGAATGTTTTTGATATATTTAAGAGGACTTTGAGATAACATTAGCCAACGTTTTGAGAACGCTCCCTGTTCGCTGGGTGTGAACATGGACAAGGGAGTTTAACCAGTACATTTGGTGATAGTCTGGAGAATCGAGTTTTGTGAGCATGCTCTCTGTGTTTGTAAGACTGAATGCCTGTTTGCATTAGCCTGGAATGTGAGTTCTGTTCTAACCAACTAACCAGAGTTGTTTGTTCTTGCCAATTGAAATCAGAATGTATGAAGGCCTAGTTTCTCTAACCATATGGAAGTACATTCCCAGCTAACAGGGAACATTCTCAGAACATTGGCTAATATTCTCTCAAAGTTTTTGCAGTAACATTAGTAGAACCTTTTTACATTATGTATCATATATACAAAAACGTTATTCTTAATTTGTTAGTGGAACATTTTAACAACGTTACAGTGGTGATGTCTATTTGCTCATGTATAAGATGTGTAATGTGTGTTTGCCCATTTGCATCATGGGAAATTTGTGGAACAGCCGATTTGCTCTTACTGCATCAGTACATCTGTTGTGTCTATTGAGCAGACGAAATGACAAACGCTTTTAAAATAAACACATCAGACAGTCACAGAAACAGCATCACACCATACAGACGTATGCCTCTCTCTAGAGCATAAAGGTTTGGAGTAGATTTGCATTTCAAGTGTGTGTGTGTGTGTATTGTTTTTGCAGATCAACAGAAGTGGAGAACAGTGTAATGTGTTGCTAAATCCATCAGTATTCTAGTGCTCCTACACATGGTGCAATAACACCCCTCTCTCTCATACTCATTCTCTTGTTCTCCTCCTCCGCTGTGAGTAGAACAGTGTTCTGGTCGGTGAGTCAAACTCGCCTGTTTTTGATAATCGTCACTGTAAGTTTAAGTTGGCAAAACTGGCCCTAAGGTAACGGCGAACGAGCGTGTGCGTGACGGATTCAAGCGAAGTGCAGTGTAACAATGCTACAGCTTTCACAGACAGAACACCAGATTAGTCCTCGATTCCTTCACCTGCCCGTTGCCATGGAAACATGGGGTTCTCTCCCCCATGCGTCACCTGCAGCCATGCTTAGAGTAATTTTTTTTGCTGAGACACTCACATTAGTGTAAAAAAAAACGTGTGAAGAGGCTAAGGCAGACGTTTCTGTGCAACGCCGCGTGTGAATGCTCACATTCAGTGCCGGTTCTGTTGCCTTGTGACCGGTGCGAGGATTCACTAAATTTGGGTCCCTTGCAGACCTGATGCAGCACTTTTTGCTGGTGTGGCCTGGAGGCAAAACGTGCCCTTAGGGCCGCTCACAGGAAGACTACCTTAAAACCTTTTGTTTCTTAATGAACCGTAGCTTCCAACTACACGCCTAGACAGCTAACAATTTCAGGTTGGAAGAATGTTTCCCTGACGTTTTCATTAAGTAACAAAAATATTAGTTTGAATGTTCTAGGAATGTTCTAGGAATGTTCAAAATGTTTGTTGTTTTTAGACATTTTATTAACAGCATCAGTAAACAATGATCTGAGAATGTTCCTTGTTAGCTGGGTATGTTCATGCCCAGAGGTGGAACAGCGGGCGACTCCACTGCAGTGAAAATTAAACTCCCCAGTGCTGGGAGAGTGACCCGCTCCAGCTCAGGCGGATCGATTGAGTGGAGCGCAGATCTCTTGCAGTTTCACCCTGCAGCTCTGCAGTGCTCAGTCTCTGAACCCTGTCACTGATATATGGGCACGTACGCCAACGCCGCATGCAGCTCTCATAACTGACTACAAAACAATCATACATTAGTGATACTATCCCTGCAAGGTTCATACAAATTGCTTTTTCACTGACTGCAAAAATAACAACAACACAATTTCTTTCTCAGCATCTACTTGTGAGATTAAAGATTAACGCCTGCCTGGCTTTAGTCAGGAAGCTCTCTTGCATACGCCCGATTCAAATGCTAAATGACCAATAGGGTAATTGCATTATTCACTGCATTTTCAGGCTTTGGTTTCAAGGCTCTCCTTTAATATAGTGATGCATTTTTTGCAATCTCTAATTGTATAAAATGCCTTCCAACAATAAAGGCAAATTAGCAGAGAATCATTGTCTGTTTTTGGCTGTATGTGTTGCTTTTCCCCTGTGTGGGTAGATGTAAACCAAAGTAAATGAAGCACAGAAAAATCTAGAGGTTAAAAGTGATGCTGCAAAGAAAACAGATGCCAAATGCAGGAAAAGACTCAACAGCATGGTACTTGAACTTTTGCCATCTACCTCTATTGACTGAAATCGTACACTACGTCCCAGGGAGCAGAACTGGAGTGGTGAATCAAACCAAAACAGCCCTTCACTTCATAACAAACACAACTGTGCTTAAGGTTGCTGGGAGGAAAATCTCAATGTGCTCATTAAAAAAACTGTTTTGGTTCTTTGTTGGACGAAAATAGTACTTGTAGAGCTACTGCAGTGCCTAATATGTGGTAGGCTATGTGCTGGGACATCATTAAAGAATACAAGCAAGAAAATATTATTATTTATTATTATTAAGAATATAAAGAGGCTCAGATTTAGTTCCTGCTTTCTAAAGTGCTCCACATGAGGTTTTAAAGCTGCAATCCCTAACTTTCGCCTCTCTACCGCCATCTCTGTTTCAAACATAAATTTGCAGGTTACTTTACGTACTTTCTTTAAGTATGTTAAAGTCAAATGAAACTTACAAACTAGCATTTCCTGGAAATCAGACCTGACATCTTAAATTATTAATCATTATTATACACTTACCGTTTTAACCGGTGTAAGATAAGGTGATTGAATTGAACACTGATCTGTTATGTTCTTGCTCAATAACTGAGAATGAAGTTTCTTCCATTTTTAACCCCAAAAATTGCAGCTTTATCATGCTGCACCTAGTAAGATTTACCCTAAAAAGCCAGTAATGGTCTGTTTTTAATTTTTTTTACAAAGCTATAAAGTACTAAACTACTGATAAACTGTACTTGTACCAAAAGGTGTAAAACACAAATTAACGGCATGTAAGAAATAATAAAGTGTTACAATTTGTCAATGCACCAGCCTTGATAGTTAATTACCGTAGGGAACATTGCAAGTTAACTGCATACAGGTATGCTGAGGCCCAGTATCTGAAATGAGAGTGAGTGAGGGGTCTGTACTCTGTCTCAGGACAAACCCAGCTGGCTGTGCTCAGATCAGGGCCGCTGGCAGTGGGGCAGAGCTGTGTCAGGCACTAAAATGAACACAAACACAACTCAGGCTGAGCTGGCCCTGCCTGGCCAGAGTTCTCCGTCTCTCCTGGTCCCAGGAGGAACAAGAATGCAGAGTAAGCTTGTGTGTGGGTGTGTGTGAGCTGAAGCGCCGCAGTGCTACGAGGAAAGACTTTCATTCCAGAAAAACTGACTGGACTGAGCAGGCATATCACTTCAGCTGAGGCTTAAGAAAATATAATCGCAGCAATAGATGATACACAAGCAACTATTAATACTGTTATGATGATAAATCCTATTAAATACATACATATGTATATGAGAGAAAAACAGTCATTAGTAACTGTGTTGTAATAACTGTATATACAGGGTGGTATAAAAGTCTATCATTAGTCAAAATGTTTTTGTTTTCTAGATTTCTTCCTTTAATGGCAACATGCAGATCTGATGAAGACCAGACCTTCTGTAGAGTAAACATGATCAATGTCACAGATTAGGAATCTACAAGAATTTTTTTTTTTTACATATAACAAATAATTAAAAATAAAAAAACAAATCTTTCTGCCTTTTTAAAATTGTTTAAACTAGATTTTGAATGCTAGATTTTGAATGTGGTCTCAGACCTTTAAACTCCACTGTATGCATAAATGAATGCATAAATGCCCACACTTGTGCACAAAAATCGAATTTGCATGTGCATGCTCATCACTCTTTCCAGATCTCGTTTACACTCAAGCCGAGGGCATTGGTTTCATTAAAAATTCACTCCTCCTCCTAGTTGTGCTCTCCATCCCTGACTCACCCCACACTGTCTCTTCACACACATCTACAGGACGTCACCCCCGGCCTCACGAACACACTATCGCTTTCATTTGCTACGTCCTTCCTTCTCTCAGCCTGTCTGACGCATTTGCTCTTCAGCCACCAGCACCCACCCACCCCCCCCGTCTGTCATCTCTTTCTCAGCATCCATAACAGGCATCTATAATAAACATGTCAAACATTCAGTTCGATACACATACACATGTACACATATTATATGTATTCTCTCTCTTTGTGCTGTTAGTTACAGTATCTGATTATTCTCATCATATGATATCAGACTGATATACCAGAATGATGAATACCAGAATTTCAGTAGCTATGAAGCTCTTGATTTATAGCTCTTCCTTCTGTCCATTTATTTGGTTATGTAACTACACCCAACAGGGCTTGAAGGCGGAGCGATTTAATGATCTAATTCAGTGATAAACGCTGGTACCAGCAGACACAGACGCATTCGATCAAATTCACACCGGACAAACACAAAACACTTTATCTCTGTTTTTCAGATGCCACTGTTGACATTTTAAACAGAGTTTACTGACTCAGTAATTCTGCGGTTACAGTGAAATGTGTCATGTAATTGATTCCGTGTGGCTATTTATGTCTTCAATGATATGAGAATCCTGTTTACTTATTACTGGTATATTTCTATTGATTTTTAAAGCTGTGAAATATATGCGTGGGATTTTATATTTGACTTATGATATTTGGTATGATATTTTAATAGGTTTCAGGGTCCCAACAAGCACAACTGTTTTGGCTGCCATTTTGCAGAACTGTGGGCTGAGCTCTTACACTAAAGTCCCTGATGATTTCAGCACTACCCTCCAAAAAGACACTACGTATATTTAAACACAGTTGCGCCACCTGTTGGCCAGGAAAGGAACTGTGCACTGAAACAAAAGCAAGACTCCTGCCTAGTCGTGCTTTTTCCTAAATGTTTTCTATCATTATAAATCGAAAACTTAAATTAAATGTTTGATTAACATTCTTATAACCAAGCAATTGCGTTAATACAACATCTATAATAATGGACGTTTTGAACGCTCCTGAAATAATGGACGTTTTGAACAACCTAAAATTGTTATCCGGGAATACTTTAAGGCCATGGCCTTCTGGATAACTGCCAGATGTCACTGTATTCTGTAAATGAAAGAAAATAAGAACACAGCTTTTATTGCAATGAAAATCTTTTAACTATTTATAATTTCAATCAAGAATGACCTTATAAATGTGGTTAATCTACGGTTAATGTATCAGGTTCCAGTTAGCCAGCGTATGTGAGTACAACTGCTCGGTGTTCAGAGATAAACAACATGAGGGGTTTTGTGCAGCGTCGCCTGTGGTGAAAGGCCTGTACTCAGCACAGTCGACAGACGCTGAAACACGAAGGACAGACGCGGCATGCCAGCACGTAGGCAGCAGCTCTCATCTCCTGCCTCTCATAAACGCATAATCAATCTTACTTAATGTACTTCTCTCTCTGAGACGACCGAGAAACAGCAGTTTTCTATCCCTAAGTAACCACGGTAATATACACACTGTATGCTACTTCAACTAGATTTTTACATTTTCAGAAGATGAGTGTTGTTAAACTCATCACTACAACACTAGTGTCTCCCGGGTAGTTGCCAAGATGTTCCAATGAGGTTGCTAAGGAGTGGTTGTTAGCATGTGTCTGTGGTTGCTAGGGTGTTCCGGGTGGATGCTAGATAGCTGCTAACCGTCAAAAGTCAAAAGAGCCCAGGCCTTTCTGCTTTGGTCCCTAGTTTTTGATGCAATGGACTTTTAGCTAATTTATTAACCACCAGGTTTGTCTGATCACTTTGAACAGCACACTTCTCCTGAATAAACCACACAATGTGATCATGTCTGCATCACAGGTGTATGTACTAACATTTACTGGCAAAAACATGGTTCTTACCTTTCAATGAGTGAGCGCAAAGTCCACTTCTTCTGAAGACTTCAGACTTCTTCTCCATCAGCTGGACGGTGGTGAGCTGATTTCACGATGCTCAGAAAACAGACGAGATCTTCTGAATATCCCCACTGTACCTCCTAGACAGCAATGAAGACATATTAAATAGAGATATTTCTCCTGAAAAAAAAGACCAGGAGGTCACATGTGTCTCCACTAGAGTTTAGATCTCAGCACAGTCAAAATTCCTGCAGATTTTAATATGAACTCAAACTTTTAAAAATAATATTAACAGTTGTCTCATTTGTGCTCATTTCTTCTATGCAATTTCAGGAGAAACATCTGAGAACCCCATCAAATCCAATCAAATGTGAGAGAAAACGTCATGAGACGTTCAATGTCATGAGAGAAAATGTCATAATCTACTGAAAATAAAACGACCTAATCTGTGGTCCACATGATATCTCATTTTGCCCACGCCTGGCTCGTATTTCTCTCAGCCGAGCTGTGCGTGGTATCCAGCTTACCATTCTTGGCACAAAACTGATGTCCAATTTGTTGAGCTTGTCGCTGGTGCACTAAGCGCTGTGCATGATAATGCTGTCTTTCCTCATGGCTTTCTTCACTGCTGATCTTGAGGAGGCCGCTGGAGTGGGTGTGAAGCCCTGCTGAGAAGATAAAGCGTCAACACTGTAATCAAGACACAGTGCCAGACTGTGTGACTTTCGAAGAAGGTTCTGCGGGGTTCCCCTGAGCACACTGATGGAGTCACGAGAGCTAACAGGGAACATTCTCAGAACACTGGCTAACGTTTTCTGAAAGTTCTCTCCAAGTTATCGAAACCGCTCTTGCAGTAACATAAGTGGAATTTTTTAACGTTATATCAAAAATGTTATTAAGTAGCTGATGGAACGTTTTAAAAAGGCTACAGATGGTAATGCAATGTTAATACAATGTGTGATAAAGGGTCATTTTGAACTTTAAAATAACATTTAAGTTTTTTGTTATTCAGTGGAAACGTTATGGAAGCATTATTACAAACTACACTCTACACTTATTATTACAAAACACTCAACACATCTGGACGCCTTTGCTTGGGTGCTGCCTGAAGAGCCATCATCTCACTGTGATTTCTTGTCACTGAATCATGTACACGTTATTCTACTTTATCTTTCAAAGCGCCACAGGTGGAAGGCAACATTGGCTTGTGTTTGGTTTTGACCGGTTGCTTCCTGTTGTCCTTATGTCTGGGCAGGGCATGAATCTTAGCCTGGATCAAATCCATCACCCTGAAGCCTGCATAAGCACGAAGGACGTCCAAGCGTTTTTTTTGCGCTGCAATTATAAGATTAAAATTTCCTGACTCACATGACAACAGAGCCAAAGTTGCTCAATCTCAAAGATTGAACGGACTGTAAATCAGGTGGCTCATAGAAGCTCTCCAGCAGAAATGAGGTGGCAGTGTGAAAACGGCCAAGAGAAACTGACTGCAGAAACAGTCTGCATTGAGATGGTCTTCTTCTGCTTCGTTACAGATATAACTGATGATCTACAGCAGCAGGTGTACAGTATGAGGAGAGTTAAGGTTGCACCATAGATTGTGCTGGAATATGTACCTGTTTTATTTACTGCATTGATCTTTGGCCCAGCTTTGAAGAGGTAGTCCACACAGAACAGCCTTTAGCTCTCAATCAGCTCTCATTTGGGGCGTGGCCTCATTTAGGGTGGGCAGGACAACGGATGCCCCGCCTCCAGCAGCAGCTGTATGATATCTAGCCGTTCTGCATGGCAGGCGTGATGCTGAGGTGTCCAGCTGCACTGGTCGTATGCTTTCACGTCAGCCCTGTGATACGATGTCATGATTAATTATGCACTATTTTACTGATGCCGTGCCATTTTCATCACCAAGATCAAAGTCTGTTTGAAATAGTTTGGGATGGAAAATGGCACAGCATAGCACATCACAGTGCAGAAAATATCAACTTTTCATTGGCGTTTAGTGCATATATATATATATATATATATATATATATATATTTATATATTATATACATGTGTACATGAAGTCTACATGTCTGTAGCTCAGCTGGTAAACAGCAACAGCAAGTGCATGGGTCGGATTCCCAAGAAATGCATGCACTAATAAAATATACAGCTTGAATGCACTGTTCATATCATTTCATCTCTTTTCATATACTGTAAGTCACCAGCAGATGTCACCCTTACCGTCCTTCTGAGCACACAGTGTTTACGTTTCTCAACATTATGTGAAGTAAATGTCTCTATGTCTCTATGGCAACAGAGGATGCAAGAGATGCAAGTCTGCCTCGTTTTTATTTAGTTGCTTTATTGCAAACGGCGTATCTGCTTTCGTGACATTAAAACGTGAGAAAGTGACAGCAAACGTCATCCATCACTACAAAATTGTACATAAAGGCTTGTGCGTGTCTTACCATGACGTCAGAAACACGCATAATTGATTAATCTCCTTCTTGTGTGAATGTAACCTAATTAAGAAACCGTGTGAAATATTTAGCATTACTTATGAGGACTTTATAACTCGACAGCCATCGTGTGCTTTCTAAACCAGCACAACTGAGCTGGCCGCACAAGTACCCCAGTACCTGCAACGTCAAACTGGCTGGAGGCGTGGCCTGCATTTTTTTAGCCAATCAGAGAAGCTATGATATTTATTTGGGGGCGTGGTTTTGAAGGAGTGGGCGTGTTGTTAAAGTAGTGGGCGTGGTCGCATTTACCAAGGCTTGTACCTGCAGCAAAGCCCTGGCAACCACCTACAATACCGTAGCAACATGGTATAATTTATTGCACGGGCATCACGTTTTCTTGATAAAATGTAAACCTCAATTTTGTGCTTTTCATAGAAAAATATTCCTCGACACAGAAAGAAATTTGTGTAAAATTAAATATTTATTTAAAACCAACATTGCAAACATACTCAACACTAAACTTGTTGATCATGAAAAAGTATCGTCTGAAACAATTCTAAGGATATTTGGTTTGCACAAGAGTTAAATACACGTTTCGCTTTCGTTTTCTGAATTATAATACTGCAATGTAATGCCTGTGGTGAGAGATACAGAGGAGATTAAACAATCATATGCATGTGCTTCAGGTTAAGCATGGACATCTGATGTAATGTCCTTCTATTTCCAAATCAAACAAATCAGCTGCGCTACTGCAAAATGAAACAGTGTTAAGTAATATTTATAAAGGACATTGCTCTCATCTGAGGGTTCAAACGGACGTGTGAATGGTCTCACTTTACTAGAGTCTACAAAGTAAAGCCCTCCTAAATCCCTCTGAATTAAAGAAAACAGACCACCAAGACAGCTACTAATGTCTAGCAAACACACTTATTCCTAAGCTTTTATATGTAGTTCATTTACAAAACATCTGCAGCCAGACAAGACAAAGCAAAAATACACTGATAAAAAGATAGCCTGGATTAAATCTATTTTGCGTCTAGCATAAACAACTCTCAACGTTTTCTTTGGAAATGTTAGCAGATCATGAGTTAAAGTGGTTTCCTTATTTATAGCCTCTGGCACATATAAAACTGTCCCTCTCTGCACAGCCTGCTTTATATGTTCATCCTTTTATACTGTAGATACTTTACCAAATTTGGAGGTTTAGCGAACAGATGTGCCACAAATATTAAAAGAAAAACACTGAGAGGAAACTGCAAATAATAGAAAACATAATCAATAATATTTATTGCATTTATCTCAAGGAGAAAAACCCTGAATACAGCCTTTGAGAAAAAATGTGTCTTCCTCATGTTTAATAAGGAACCGCACCACAGTTAAAGATATGTGCACACAAATGTATTAGCCTTGTGTCTCTGTGTTTTTTTTGGAGTATGAATTGCAGTTTCAAGCTTACAGTGCATGTGAAAAATTATGTCGAAAGCCATATGTCGAGGTGCTGTTAACAAAATAAATTGCATCGTGCTTTTCACATGTATAGACATATATGATTCTTGCCCTTTAAGAAAAGAATAAAGGTTTAAAAACAAGCATATAAAAAATTCTCAGTCCATTGTTCTGATAATACATTAAAAGGAACCATCTCCTGTTCTCGTGATCTGTTATAAATGCAACCTGTCTGTATTTCGTATCACATTCTTTATGCAACACTCGCGGGTATGTAAAACTATGTATGTTAATCTGTGGAGGGTATTTTTGGAATGTGGAAATGAATTTTTACATCTGATGTTTTCACTGTCCCCACTGTAGTTTCTCAGACGGTTCTTATAATATATCATCAGTGTCTTCATAAAGCAACATTCCACTGAAGATTGTCAGGGGCTCCACGGAGTGAGCGAGTTTACCTGTGACCAGGTCAATACAGACAGTCTCTCCCTCCTGAAGAGGGAGTATGATGTTGAAGATGACCAGGGAGCCTGGAGTGTGTCTCGCCTCAGCCATGGGTTTCTCCAGGCCCTCGGGCTGATAGCCAGCCGAATCTCCACGGGCAATACCGTAATTGGATTTAGACAAAACTGCCTCTATCTTTACATTCTTGTGACCTGTCAGAACCGCGCTGAAGAAGTAACGTCCATTCACGGGTGCAGTGAACATACCTGTCAAAATACATTTATGAGAGAGACCCAGCTAACAGGAAGCGTTCTCAGAACGTTTGCTAACATTCTTTAAAAGTTCTAAACAACTTTATCGCAAGTTATTGACATAACATATATACCTGTCTTTGGGTTGTACGCTCTTCCTTCATTAACAAAGATCTTGTTGAAGACAATAGTGCCTGCATTGGCTTGGGGACGTGTGAGCGCTGCTGAGAAGGACAGTCTCGGAACGTTAGCATCTTCTCCAGGAGGTCCTAAATGGCAGGTAAATATGGTAAGGTAAATATTAGGTAAATATTAGGTAAAATATTAAATATAGGTAAATATTAGGAAATTATGTCTAATATTTTCATTAGCAGTATCAGTCATATCAGAAGTGGCAGAACTATATATGTCTACACTTGATAACTTCAGAGATATATCTGACAGTGAAGGAAGAAAACAGCACTGACCATGTTCACCTCTGAGGCCTAGAGAGAAACAAAAGAATACATATGTGGAAATATTACAAATCTGAGCCTATAAATCCCAATACTGGTGTTCATGTAAAATAGCTAAAAAAAACGTTTTCTTACACATGTATATATTTAAATATACATTTGTTTCATTTACCTGGGGGCCTACTGGCCCTACTTTTCCTTGTGGGCCGTCTCTGCCTGGTGGTCCTTGTGGCCCAGCTGGTCCCTTGGATCCTTTCTCTCCTTGAGGACCAGGTAGTCCAGGAGGTCCTGAGAATAGGTTCAAAAAACATTACCTACCAGCTAACAATATCTAAATCTAAAAAAGAATGAAACCTTTTTTAATTCTGTAACGTTTTTGAAATGTTCCATAATCCTTCAAAATAGTACACTTTCCATTATTGTGTTCCATTATGAATGGACGGTATAAATTAGAAAGAAATGTTTGCTTACCTGTGAAGTCCTGTTCAGTGAATGTCTGGAACTCCTTGAGCACATGCAGTATGGAGGAGTTGAGGTTCATCATGCCGTGAATGTTCTCCAAGTGAACGTTCTGAATGCTGTTAATGGCCTCGCCATGAGAAATCACAGTGGAGTTTAGCTCATGAACACATGTCCTAAGTCCAGAAACATGTTTGCTAAGCCCTTCCTTAATCTTCTGTAGGTTCTCTGACAATGAATCCAGTCTGGTGCAGACATCCTCCATCTTCAACAGCCTCTTCTCAAGCCCATCTCGAGAAAGCTTGCATTCACCTATTTCAATCATCACATTGCTGTTGAAGCTACTTATATCATGCCCGATACCATCAAAGCGCCCTTTACTGTCTTCTATATGCTGGGTCAGATCCTCTTGGATCTGATCTAACTCTGAGTAAATTTTGTCCTTAGATGTATCAAGATCAGATATGGTGTTGCCGTGCCTCTGTATGGTGTTAGTGAGGTCTTTCAGAGTGTCGTTGATGGAGCTGAAAGTTTGGATCGCCCCTGAGAGCTCACCCTGAATGGACTTGAGATCTTTGCCAAGCTTGCGAGTTATGGTATTTTGATGGTCCATTTTATTCTGATGGTCTATCATGCTGATCTCACATTGCCCTGTGCATTTTTCAACCTCTTCTTTCAGTTTCCCCACTTCCTCCTGCAGGTTTGAACACACCAGAGAGCAAGCGTACTCATCAGAGTCTACTTTTCTCCTTAAGTCTGTAATTTCTCCCTGGAATCTGTTAAAAGCATTGCTGGTTATGTTTCTTATGTTCTTAAGTTCTGTATCTATTGAACTGCATACATCACAATCACGTCCTAGGTTCTCCACATCAATGACAACTTTGTTGAAGTGCTCTCCATTGTCTCCTGTCAGATCCTTAATTTGTTGAACGTCTTGGCTTAGATCTAAAATACGATTCATTAGGGAGTCACCAGACACACTTAAGCTCTTCAGCTTGGTGTCAAAAGTCTTGATGTCCTCCTCATTGGCAATAACTTTCCATTCCAGGCTTTTCACAGTATCTGCTGTCTCACTCTCTTTTGGACCACACGTCTCAGTGCACAGATGAATCGCTGATTTAAGCCTGCTGTCGAGATCAAATGTTGTGTTTCCCAACTGTTCAAGATTATTCTTGTGATCTTTGATGGCATCCCTCAAGTCTTGGACGTCTATCTCCATTGTAGATATTCTGTAACCGTGATCGTCATCTCGATTTAGCATAGAGTTCTTTATCTGACTGATCTCTCGCTGGACAAACTCTTTCATGCTTGTCTCGGTATGGGAGCATTTTTGCTCCGTTTTCCTAACGGTCCCATTAAATCTTCTCTCCAGGTCTCTGAGACGGCTGTTCAGTTTCTCATCGAACGCTTTCCCCCGACCTCCATTGCCCCCCGTTCCTCTCAACTCCTTCTCAAGACGTCCCCTAAGAATATCATAGGACTCCGCAGTGGAACTGACCTTTCTCTCAATGGCTCCCAACCTCGTGTCCAGATCAGTCAGTGAGTTACAGCAGCTTTGGGAGCGTGAGAGTTCCCTCTCAAATGTCTCAACAGTTTGTCGGTGATGCTGTTCCATCACGCTGATGTGCTTCTCCAGAGCTCGGATCCTCTCCCTGTCCTCCTGCTGCTGAGTCCGGACACTCTCCACTCCGGTTTGGCAAGCAGAACATGACAATGTTACCCGACGTTCCAGTTCCCTGAGGATCTCCTCTTTGAGGGTTCCATAACGACTGTCTAACTCGTTCCCGGTTCCTTCTCCGCTCACAAGGTGGTTGTTGATGCTGGTGAGGGTCTTGTCGTGAACCTGTGTCATGTTGTCCAACAGGTCCAGTTTAGTCTGGATGCTGTGGATGGTTTCCCTCATCCCAGACTGAGCAGAATCAGCCAGATTGTTTCCACCGCTAACACCGGTCCTTCGAGACTCCTCATGTATTTTCTGATTCATACTGTGTAGGGTGGACTGGAGGTTGTGAAGGTCCTTATTCAAGCTCTGAATCTGTTCCTCAAGTTGCTTGATCTTGTCGTTGTCACCTCTACCTGCAAAAAACATTATTTAAATTTTAGTAAATTTTTAGGGATAAGGTAAGGAGATAAATATTGATCTGTTATGTACTTGCTCAATAACTGATTTTTGTTCATTTTTAGCTCAAAAAAGGTACATATTGCAGCTTTAATGGTTTAAACCCACAATTAGCAAAACCACATGCAGCTGCATTAATTTTCAATAAATTTAATTTTGGTATTGTGTGTAATGCTATACCTTCTTCACTAAGTCCTGTGTTGGACGCACCATCTGTAGATGTAGGTCTGCCTGTGCTGACCTGTGTGACATCACTGCAGTCGTCACCTGAGTAACCATGACAACACTTCCACTCCATTTCTGTCACCACTTTGTAGGCCACCTTATATCTTGGTCTTCTGTAAGTCCGATACCTGTGGTGACATAATATTCAGTGAAGAGACGGTGTATTATGAAACTACAGTATATTAATAAGGACTACCCGTGTATTTTTATTTCTTTTATATGCAAGTTGTCAGTTAAAGCTGCCAAGTTTAATGTATTCCTCTTTCAAAACAATATTTATATCTAACAGTCTCTCATGCTACTGCTCAAATGAACAAACCAAAAATATTTGTCATGTTCTGTTCATATTCTTGGCTTATGAATCACTTTCCAAAGACCAGAACTTTGCTAGGCAACAAACTACAATAAAGGTCTGTTCTCTCTCTTTGAGCTGTTGTTTCTGGGCATGTTGTTGTTTTCGTATTCAGTCAGAGCTTTCAATACAAATAAATGATGCGTCTTTAAAGTCTTTGAACGTGTCTGCTCTGCTCTGCTCTGCTCTGCTCTGCTCTGGCAGGTTTTTTTGAGCTCTACTCAACCTTCAGAGATTCAAAGTGCAGACGTTACTGTTTTTAGAACATTGTTTATATCTCCTTCATACTTGTGATGTGGCTTCTGTATTTCATGGGGACTCGTATGGTTTTCTTTGAAGGTCTTAGTTAAATTTGAGGTTTGTTGAAATGTGGGAGCTTCATCTTGGACTGAAATGTGTCGTCTAACAATGAAACAACATTTGTCAAATCCTCTACCGTCTCTTTTCAAAAATTCCCAGCTAACAATTACAGGTTGTAAGAGCATTTGATATATATTGTTAAAAACACTCTCTAATGTTACTGCAAGAACATTTTTTGATAACTTTGAGAAAAACTTTTGAGAACATTAGTCAATGTTCTGAGAATGTTCCCTACTAGCTGGGTAGTTAGTTCAGAGAGGGGGACGTGGGCCAGACTTTTTGTAGTTTGACACTGTCATAACAGTAAGTGGAGACCAAGAGTGAATGAAATGCAACTCGGCTGTGTTTTTGCTTAATGAGGCACATAAATACTTACAGAACCGCATGGGAACACTGGCCCCAAGCACAGCGCTGGTATTCAGGTTTCACGTAGGTCTCCACCCCGTCTTCCATCACACAGCTTACAGTTCGCGTCACTACGTAAGCACACCAGTTCCTGTTGGTGAACAAAAGGAAAGCACAGCCTGATTACACACATTCAGACTTAAGTTTCTTTAATTTAGTGCTTTCCATCACAGCTGACCTCTGACCTTGTTGAGAACCTCAAACTCTGTTAAGATGTTTGTACATACCAGGTGTGTATAAATTTGCATTAAAAAAAAAAAAAATATATATATATATATATATATATATATATATATATATATATATATATATATATATATATATATATATGACAAACATTTCAAATTGTAGTATGATACAATATGTATCCTGTTATCATCTGTGCGATCAGATTACAGATGAGAGATGTTAAGAATTGCAGCTGATGTTACTTCCGGTCCATCACACCACACCAGGTCACATCTAGGTCACGTTCATTGCATTGTGGGATGCTCATTGTGTCTAATGCAGTAGGTCATCTGGATATTTCATTTGCACTGTACACAGCATTCTGCATACTTCAGCAGCCTGTACAGTAAGCAGTAACAGTTTCAGACTGTAAGAACGTTTCCCAAATGTTTCCATTAGGTAACAAAAACATTATTTTGTTCTATGTTCAATAAACATTCAACACGCCCAGTTTTTTAGATGTTATTTGAACATTATTGCTTGGTTATATGGACAATGTTTAAACATTTGGTTAATTCTGTAACATTCTTAATATGTTCCACTAACAACTTAAGAATAACATTTTTTAAATGTGATATATCAGTTAAAAACGTTCTACTAACACCGCAAGAAACGTTCTACTTACTGCAAGCACTTTTTTGATAACTTTAATAGAACATTAGCCAACGTTCTAAGAACGCTCCCTGCTCGCTGGTTTAGTAGTTTAGTATGCTGTTATAAACAAGCTCAAAAAACATATCAATAAAAAATGCATCTTCTTACTGAAGCTGTGTTTCATCATTGTTCAGCATTTCACTGAATTATTCAGATAAGACCAAAACCAGACTGGAGTCCACAGCTTCTCTCACAGTAACTCATTAGGCCTGATTAATCGTTCGTCATCACAAGTACTCCTGAGACAGGAATGCTGTTTCACATACAAACAAATGAAGCCCAGACACAGACAGCACGTAAGAGTTGTTCATCATGGACAACTGTGCTTTTCAAACTCTCCACGCACTCCACCTCAGATCTACAGTATCTACAGAGCATCTACAGATCTAACACTAAGCAAAACAAGTACATGAAGCACTTACAGAAGCATTAAATAGGTCACATAAATTAAACTGTGTAATTAGGGGCTCCAGCTAAAATTGGGATAGCAGTGAAACAGTGAGCCACTGTTTCAGTCTGATTCTGATGTCCGTCATCCATGTGTGCCACACAGCTCATTGCTCCCAGACAACAGGAAGTATCAGTGTGGTTCTGCTTTATAAAATGTGAGAGATCAAAGACGGACAGCAGAAAGCCTGTTATCTACAACATTTCAACACACCCACCTAACAGGAAACGTTCTCACAAAGTTCTCTCAAAGTTACCAAAAACGTAACGTTAGTAGAATATTTCTAAACGTAATATAAACTAAAAAGACTTCATATAAACACTAAAAATCCACAGGAACCAGTTTGGTGATGAATGGAGTATCACTTTAACATCTCAAGCAGAACAGAACTTGGACAGAAACACTATAATGGCACAAGTAGGAATACACAGCAACAGTTAAATATTTGCTAAGTATTGCTATGCCCCAGAAAGAAACCCGGGGTAGATCCAAGGTTTCCTGTTTGGTGGGGGAACTAAGGACATGAGTGAGAGCCACTTTTTGAAGATGTAAAACTCTTTTTCTTCACTAGCCTCACGTGCATCCTTTTAAAATGGATAATGAGGCCAAAGCTATCAATATCATGAATGTGCATAATTTAAAGCCACAGAAATGAATATCAAAACCAAGTATTTTTAAACAGTTTGAATCTGCATAAAATGATATTGGCCTCGTCTATGTCCCTAAGTTGCCCCCGTTTCATATTTATTGGTTCTAGTCAATTGTACAAATGTTTGCAGTTGTGGTTTAGATTCAGGAAAGTGTGTATTTCCCATCTGAAGTCTAGATGTTTTACATGGAAGCTGATCACGGCAAACTGTTTTGCGAGAATGCTTACACTTACTCTCAACAAACGAACCACTATGTATACATTTGCCAAGACCACATACCTATATGTATACATTAATCATTAAGAACGAAGCTTCTTCAGACTAACACGTCTTCTCGGTTATCAAAGCAGGAACTGAATATTTATAATTGTGTTCAATGCATAAGCATTTAGCTAAACAAATCTGAGAAAGGTAAGGACTTCTGTAATGCATTTATAATGAAAACAGCCTAATATACCTGTGTGTGTTTACTTGTATACACAAATACATAATTGGCTACTGACACATTTGTTTGGATTGTAAAGGTTTTGTTCTG